>APFE031039752.1:21516-34812 GCA_000404065.3 Pinus taeda
TTTGAAAGCTTGACATGTAACACTTTTATAATCATTAATTATTACTAATAATAAAACACTTTTTAACATTAAATTATTATCGCTAATAAGATCAAATGGTTTAATAATATAGAATTTAAAGATATTTGAATTTGTAGTGATATATTAGTATATAAGTTAAAAATAAGATATATTGATTGTTTATTTTTTCTTTCATATTAATTAAAAATAAGATATAATGATTGATTCTTTTTTTCTTCGATATGTAGAATTAACTAATAGTCGCAATGTAATTTAAATGTGATTAATTCAAATATGAATTCTTGATAAAATGTGAGATGATAAATTATAATATTTATAAGAAAATATAATGATAGTGAAAAGGTTGGGTTAAAATGTTTTTTTGGTTAGCACTCTACTTTATTGGTTGTAATGAAGATTTATAACTTTTTTTGGCAGAGTTTGGTTCAAATTGATATGGACTCTCGAGAAACTTAGTTTTAACTCAATGAGATGTCAATTCTAAAAACTTGTTTTGCACAACCAATTGTTTCCTACAAAGTCCATGGGAATTGAACATGATTGATATAGAGTTGAGTGTAATTGTGTTTGCAAGGCATGGAAATGTGAAACAAAAAATTTATTGTTATCACTCAAGCCACTATTAACTTAACAAGTAGATTATACCTACTCTAGTGAAAAAAAAAATTAACAAATTAAATATTAAAATTAATAAAATAAATCATTAGTCCTTAAAATATTTTGTCTATGATTTGTGATTTAGTACTAAATTGATTGAATTTGACAATCACTTTGAATAAATCCAACTGCTTTAACAAAATTCATACATAAACTTTTCACATGGTAACCAAGAACAATCTTCTATCTTTGATTCAAGGAATGAAGATAGAATAACTTTAACAAACCAATTGAAATAGATGAGAAATTGAAGACTAGCCTCCGAATAAATGTATGACTAGAAACAAGATATTAAACTTTAGAGTGAGATAGTGATAATATCTGAACTGGAGTTTCAATCCTATAATATCCAAGCTGGAGTTTCAATCCTTTTATTTGTGACAACAATAGATATCAATCACAGACACATGAAAGGAATTAAAAAAAAAAAAAAAAAAAACTTATTGACTTCAAGAAGATTAATTTCTTGAATTTTTTAATTCAATTTCTTGTTATAAGATCGATTTCTTGATTTTTTTTATATAGTTAAAGAAATTATAAAAACTATGCCTAAATAAAACAAATTCAACAAAGCTAGGAAAAAATGCTCAAGAGATCCTAAAAATTAGTTACTATACATCAATAAAATTTTCTTAAAAAAATAAGAAAGGATACTGACAAGATTCTAAAGACTAATAACTAATTAACATAATAGTTATTGACTATAAAAACTGAGCAAAAAATTATGATTAATGTAATTGGATTTGAAATTAGAGAAAAAAAATAGAAAAAAACATACAATAATAGTCAAATTGAAGGTAAAACTAAAAAAATTATGCGAAAATATTTTTTAATTATTTTTTCCTCTTTATTTGATCTTAAAAATCATAGAGAGAGGCATATATATATATAGTGTATGTCAATTAAAATATAAAACTAAAAAATAAGAAGTTTTTTGATTATTTGTTTTCTTTAAAATTGTCATCTTAATTGATAGGAAAATATTATATATATATAGTTATGAAATTTTAAATAATGAAAAAAATAAAGATAATAAACTAAAAATAAAAATAGTAATAAAAAAATGGAAATTACTAAACAACCATAATTAAACCTCGACCAATCCCTTCAAATAAATATTTATAATAAATAATTTCTAATATTAAACAATAGATACACTAAAAGCATACAAAATATAATAAAAATTACCAAACATTATTTTTATAAATATTCATCACTTATTTTTACAAGTAAATATAAATAGTACCATGCCTAAAACTGTGACACCCATTTTTAACTTCAATATCCGAATCCACATCATTGTTTTCTAAGCTCATGGTCCAAAAATTACAGTTAGCAGGTACATTAACATCGTTGTTATGGACTTCTAATATCATTAAAATCTGAACACTTAAAAAGCTAGAAATACAGTTCTTAAGTGTTCCACTTGAGACAGGAAAAGGTAGAGTTCATAAATATCCCACGTCGTTTAATAAAGAGGTAGAGCGTAACCTCTCTAAATAAATAAATTCGACTGAGTTACCATGTCTCCCAACAAGATTTTAGAAAATCTATGATTAAAACCATTTCTAATTTTTCCCTCTAAAAGCGTTCATCGACACATGAAAATCAACTCCTGTTCATTAAACTAAAAAATATAGAAATGAATATTAATCACAGTATTGGAATGGGGTTAGTCCAAATCTTTTTCAGAGTAATAATATCCCTTCCTTAACTAGTTGAGCTTCCAAATGATCAAATTTTACATCATTTATTTACTATTTAAATTACAAAAAACAAACTTTTCATATTCTTAAATTTTATTATATATATTTGCTCCTATACATATTATTAGTCCCTGCCTGGGACTATTAGTATTCGCATCGACGTTGACTCCAGTTGACCAAAGAATTTTAAGTGATGTTTTTCTTTTTTATCCAAACTTTTATTTTCGAGCTTTGCTGTTATTTTGCTTTTATCCAAAGTTTTAAAATGGAGGTCTTAGTGCCGGGTTGTTGAATATGCAGATTTGAAATTTTTTTTTAACCAAAGTCTAGATGCTAAGTTGTTGAATGTGCAGATCCGAAAAATGGTTTTAACCAAAGTCCGTGTCTTTGTGCATGCGCTGCACCCGTGTCGCTGTATTAGGACGTCGGCCCACTGCATCTCATTAAATACGCTGCTACCCTCCTTCGTCACCTTGCATTGTGATTGTGACTCCGGAGATTTTCGTTTTTTCTTTACAATCTGCGAGCACCAGGGTTTAAACTGTGTACAGAGGCCGCCTATGCATGTGTTTACTTTATTGACAGTGAGTTATGCAGTTCTTTATTTATGTCGCCGAATCTTTCAATTCTGTTACTGATTTTAGCATCGTACTTTACTATTTTATAATCTTGGATGGCTACTGATAGATAATCCTGGATGGCTACTGATAGATGGTCTTGTTTCTTCTGATTTTTGATAAATAGTGTCATATTAACGGAGTTCTTGATAAAAAATATCTTACCACCCTTACATTCCCAAGATTTTACAGAGTATGGTATATTGTTCTAGGTTCAACACTGACTGAAATTCTAGGTAGACGTTCTGTGTGTGCATTGTCTGAAATTTGAGCCTCGGAGGTAGTGACTATAGATGTTGCTCTTGGTCTGTTACAAGATTCATCTCTTTCGTTTGTCACGGGGTTTTGGGGATTTTAATGGAATTTATTGCTAGTTTTTTAGGCATTTCCTTGCAAGGAATTGAACTGTAACTCGGGGCTTGTTTTTGTATTGTGATGGTTCCGAAGTCGTGTTGGGGTTTTTCCTTATTTTTTTTTTCCAAATTATGTCTGGCATGTGATGGTGTTGCTCTATCAATATTGACCGCGATTGACAACGTTTTTTTTATGTTAATTATATTTGAATTTGCAGGTTTTTGTTAAGACTGTTGGATCGACATTCCTGTGGTGAAAGGTTGGAAGATATGTTCCAGTTTCTGAATTATTGACAGCAGTTTTGCAGTTTTGCTAGCAAATGCCTCAATCTGACGAACCTGATCTTTGTAGGCTGTATATTGCAGTCTGTGGAAGAAAGGTTCCACTTTGGCGAAAAGATCTGGCAAATATGTTCTATTTCCATCAGTCGGGTGGAACTATTGACTTGAAATTTTCGAGGTTGTGGATTTTCGGAAATTAAGTTATTATTACATTTAGAGGCAGTTAGTCTGTAATGCGACTTTTTGAAAGCCCCTCCATGCTTATTTTAGCCCAGTGTTCTCTACAATAGTTGAGCTTCGTTGACAATTTGCTTTTCCTGTAAGCTCATGGCCCGGTCAAAGGCACTGGTAATGTTGGAGCTAGTTCTAGTCCTGCTACTAGTTGTAATTCTTTGGGCTCTCCTCTGCCTCTGCAAATTAAAATGCCTCCAGCTCCCATGGTTCCCCTGCTAGTTGTAATTCCTGGGGCTCTAGTTCTGGTGGTCATCAATCTCTTTCAAAAGTCGGTTCCTTTGGCTCTGCAAATTGTAATGCTTCCAGCTCCCCGGGTTCCCCTGGTAATGGAAACGCTTCGCCTTCCACTTATTCTAGTGCTTCGGGTTCCGGCTCTGGTTCCGATGGCGATCAGGGCAACTTGACTTGTATTATCTGGGTCTGGTTCTTCGGTTGGTCAGGGTCAATAATAAATGATGGGTCAATACGAAATGTTTCTTCCATATAATAATCGAGCGCCATACTGTTTTTTGTTTGCAGTGATTGTACGCTGTTTTGAATATTATACTAATGTCTTTCCAGCTTTTCTTTTTCTGACTTTTAAATAGTTAATACGGCTTCCTTTTATCATCGCTGCCTTCTATTTCATAATATGGTAATTGTTTCTAAAGGGTCTAAATAAGTTTCCTTAAATAGAAACACAAAGAAAGATTCGTATACTTTATGGATGGGTTATAATTCGCTTAAAACCAATGATTTATATAGTATATAAACCTCTGTAGTATAACAATCCATATGACCTATAACATTACACTTCAAATAATTTTAAATACACATTTATATAGATCATTGTATGAAGTACAATTTTCATTCATTTTCCTTCTTTTTATTATAAGGCTGAAATGATTTCTGTTATAGATCAGGGCAACTAGACTGCTGTTATCTGGATCTGGTTTTGGTGTTGGCCACGGTTAATAGGAATTATTTCTGCAATGGAATAATTGGGTGCCGTACTGTTTTGCGTTTGCCCTAATGGTACGTTGCTTTTACTATTATACTTATGTCTTCAGTTTTGTCTTTCTTTGGAGTATTAAAATACCTATTTATTTATTTCAATTGTAATTGTTTCTAAATGGCTTAAACAAGCCTCCTTATACAAACACACAGAAGGGCT
The DNA here is from genome assembly GCA_000404065.3 of Pinus taeda. Classification (NCBI taxonomy): domain Eukaryota; kingdom Viridiplantae; phylum Streptophyta; class Pinopsida; order Pinales; family Pinaceae; genus Pinus; species Pinus taeda. The sequence goes on from APFE031039752.1 coordinate 26,540, forward strand.
AGTATAGTCTATGGATTGGTTGTAATTCGCTAAAGTTAATGGTATAGAGATGTGTAGCATAACAATCTATATGACTTATCTGTTACTCTCTAAAAACAAATTTAAATACACTTTTACATAGATCGTTGTATGAAGCTCAATCTTCATTAGTTCACTCATTTATATTATAATGGTTAAATGGTTTCCGCTATAATTTTTTGGGGCGCTAGTTATATTAATCAGAGTATAGAAATCTTAGATATTTTATGTATGATTATTGATTCCAACCCGAGCCCAGTTGTAATCAATATGAACCTGTTAAATCTAGCTGGTTGATTTCCAATTAATTATTTTCTTGTTAAAAGATTTACTACACTAGTTAAGTGTATATTCTCAAGATAAAAGAATTATCTTAACGAACCATTCATATAGTTATATTATTCCTTTGTTAGTCTAGAATTTATCTAATATTAGAACGCGAGATGTCTACGGAATTTCATATAATATTACAATACGAGATGTTTGAGTTCGAATTAATTACTATCCATTTGGAATCCCCTAGTATAGCTTACATTAATAATAAGTTTTATTGTAATTCAACCTTAGATTGATCTAAAATTTCAATCTATTTTAACTTTAGATTGATCTAAATTATTGTTATTTAAAGTTTGGCAGCAGAGGCAACTAGCTCAACAGGCCTTCACAACTCTCTACCACCACTCATTTTTATACTTCTTTCCGTTTCTGGCATCATACCTCATCGAGCACTACAACTGAATTTTATTCTCTATATAACATAATGAGCTTTTCTATTTAATAAACAAGTTGCCCGAATTAAATTGATCTAAAATTTCAATTTAAAGTTTACATTGCCAATTTTAGATTGATTTAAAATTTCAATCTAATTCAACTTTAGATTGAGGGATTGAGGTTAATTATAGTTATTTAATCTTCTTAAAATAAAATAATAAGATATTTAAGATATTTACTCTAAACATAGAGAGTCACTTAGTTGAGTGTTGAGTGTTTGAGTACATTCAATTTTGAAATTAATCAAGAATTAATCAAGAATGAAATTAGTTGAGTGTTGAGTCACTTAGTTGAGTGTTAATTGTTGAGTGTTTGAGTCCATTCAATTTATAATCGATAATTATTCTTGAAATTAATCAAGAATGAAATTAATCAATAATCTCGAAATTAATCAAGAACGAGAAATTAATCAATAATGAAATTAATCAATAATTATTGAACGAGAAATTAATCAAGAATGAAATTAATCAATAATCGATAATTATTCTTGAAATTAATCAAGAACGAGGAGTTGGTTCTTTAAACATAGAGAGTCACTTAGTTGAGTTAATTTCAAGAATGAAATTGATAATTATTCTTGAAATTAATCAAGAACGAGGAGTTGGTTCACTTAGTTGAGTTAATTTCAAGAATGAAATTGATAATTATTCTTGAAATTAATCAAGAACGAGGAGTTGGTTCTTTAAACATAGAGAGTCACTTAATTGAGTTAATTTCAAGAATGAAATTAATTAAGAACGAAGAGTTGGTTCTCTAAACATAGAGAGTGTTTAGAGAGTCACTTAGTTGAGTGTTGAGTGTTGAGTCACTTAGTTGAGTGTTGAGTGTTGAGTGTTTGATTCCATTCAATTTATAATTGATAATTACTCTTGAAATTATTCCAATTACTCATTCCAATTACTCTTGAAATTACAACCAACTTGGAATTTGCACCCCCGGGCAGGGACTACCGCTACGGCAGTAGCTCCCTTGTTTTCAAATATGAATTTTGTTATTTCGAAATTTAACTTAACCTTGTCATTTTAATAAGCTTTCCTAATTTGTTTGTCCAGGTTATAAAATTTTTATGTTCCACATTTTTTTGGGTGTATATCAGGAATTATAAATTTGAGCATGCCAATGAATTTTGAGGATTAACTTTACTTGTTTTTTTGTGTTTTTCTACATTTATTTCGTACTATTATTTCTAGGTTGGTGATATGTTTAGGAAATATTTTTTGAAATTTTATGAATAATAATTAGTTTTTTTGTTAATGAGAGGGGCTAGTTCCTTTTAGAAGCATTATGGGTCTTTTTTTTTTACATATTGGTACAAATGCGCGTCAGAAACAACACTGGAGGCTCCAAGGAACAAATGTGCTCCAGTATTTGCAGCTCCCCATGAATCGACCAGCCAGGCAGCCCGACCAACACATCATGCACTCCCGTGGTAATAGCAATTAGTTAAATAACTTATATTCACCAATTTGGAAAATATTTCCATAATTTACAATAGATAAAATTGAAAATCTTATATAATCATTTTTTTAATCTAAATAATATATTATAAAATTTTGAAAATTTTATTATTAAATAGAATTTGGTAATATAAATACATAGAATTTGTTTATCGCTTTTTAATCTGTATACAGTGCATAGGTTACACTGAGACAATGTGATAAGTTCAATGAAAATTTCTAAACTAGTATCATGTAGAATACTGATAGGATTTTTTGCAAATCAATTTTAAATACCAGAATTTTAGAGGTCGGAGTTGGGACTTGTTTTTTTATTGCTTGTATCTTTTTATACTACAAGCTTATAAGTAATGCTTTCTGAACAAGTATAAGTATGTATTTTTTTTTATGTTTAAGTATGTCTTTCAACAGTTGTAATATTTTAAAGGTTAGAGAATAAGATTTATTTTTATTCCTTTGTTTTGATGAATTCTATTTAGATAGAAGATCCAGAGAATTTTTTTCAATAAAAATGAAAAATAATAATACTCAATGAATTTGCTACTCCCTTTCATCGTTACCATTTGTCCTTTAAATTCGATCCCAGAAAACAATTTAAGAAACAAAAATCAAGATCCATGAACCCATCAATTTCAAAAATAAAAATCAAGATCCATGAACCCAAGAATTTCAAAGATAAAAAATCAACATCGATAAATCTGCATGGTGCACTCACAGTACATAACAAATTTTCTGAGTCACCACCTTACAACTCTGAATATGCATTATTATTATTCATTTCTTGCGTTAATTTAGTCATCATTCAGGATGTTGGCAGGATTTTTGACAACGATGAGAAGGCCACCCTCACGCGTACGCTTTAAAAAGGGGTCCCGGATGCCCACCTTGGCTCCCTCTGCGTAAAGCCAATCGATTTGCGTCGTCGAATGAGTCCTACTGTGAATTTCCAAGCTGGCAGCAAGGCCATTATCCTCCACTGGGTCGGTCAAGATCACATTTATATTATCTATCTTGAAGGCCTCTGTGCAGAGAGTTCCGTAGAACACCCGGCCGCGCTGGACTCTCTCAATCTCCAACACGGTTAAGGATATAGGGTGTAGTCCTCCCAGCGAAGAAGAAGAAGCTGCCCCGCTTTTGCCAGTTGCGTCTATCGTGGACGATGCTCGTTGAGTAGTGGCCGCTCCGGTTCTGCCAATTGGACCTAAGGAGGTCGAGGGTGTTGAAGTAGTGCTTGCTCCGCTTCTGCCAATTTGGGCTGCGGAGGACCAGGGTGTTTGGGTACTGCGTCCTCCGCTTCCGTCCACTGCGCCGATCATGGACCAGGATGTTGCAGTACTGCCTACTCCGATTTGACCAAATGGGTCTCTCGAGGAGCATGGCGTTTGAGTAATACCAACTCCAATTCCGCAGATTCGGTCTCTGGAAGACCCGGGTATTTGAATAGTGCCTGCTCCGCTTCTACCAAATGGGTTTATGGAGGACCAGGGTGTTTGAACAGTCCCTGCTCCGCTTCTTCCAAATGGATCTATGGAGTACCCGGGTGCTTGAACAATGCTTGTTGCGCTTCCGACATATGGGTCTACGGGGGTCCCGAATGTTTGAACAGTGCCTGCTACGCTTTTGCCAGATGGCTCTATGGAGGGCCCAAGTGTTTGAATTGTTGCTTCTCGTAGTTTCTCAACTGTTTTAACCGGTCACGCCCCACGTCAGCGGTAGTCTTTCAACCGTTGTTAGCGAGGTGCGGCACCACTAAACACTTTCTTTTCACCAATACTTGTGCTCATGGACTACCCCTAACCAGTTATTCCTACTTAACTTGTATTATTATGGTATCCTTTATACCAATGAACACCCATACACATTCATTATCAACAACAATTATAAAGGAAAACACAATTGCACAGTATAAAGGGAGAGGCAACTCCATGAACAATGAGTCTTCCCAACAATATATTATTCAACAGTTTACAATGTACAATTATACTTAGTAAATCCAAGTTCCATACTTAGTCAATTTTACAATCAAGGCAAAACTCAGCTGCCTTCCTTATAATATTAATGGTTTTTTTTATAATATTAAAATTTTATTTAGTTTAATATATTTAAGTAACTAAATATTATAATAATTAAAAAAAACATTAATATTATAATAAAAAGGTTTATCTCAACTTTATTCTTCTATAACAATGCATCTTCTCTATAATATTAGTTTTGTCAAATTTAAAAATCTCTAAAACATAAATCTCTAAAACATAAATAAATTAAGTGATATAATTACTTATGCACCTGTCGTTACACATTAAAATCTTAATTAAGTACCTTTAAATAAATAGATTCTTTAAATAATTAAAGTTCTTAAAAATAGTGGTATTTTAAAAAGTAGTTGTCTATAATGAGATTTTTTGGAAGCTTTTCTGGCAGGTTTTTCCAGTCAAAATTTGGCAGCAATTTATTGGAATCGCAAGTTTGATTGCTAGTTTGTCATAACCCTCTACACTTTAATATTACATACATAAATTTTTTTTTTACCATACCCATACCTTTACCCGTTACACTATCATGGTAATATGATTAATATGTTAATTGATACATTGATTAACGCCAGAACCATATATGTATATAGGTTAGCGGAATCATAACTTCGATTGTCCTTGGTTATTTATTTTACAATATATGAATATATTTGTTGGCGGCATAACCATACGTCTCCGTGGGACATCTGGCCCCTCGGTCCACGCACTCCACTTACTCCACAGATATTTTGATTCAGGTGGCTGTGGAATTAAATGTTACAGCTCTGCTGCAACTTCCTCGGAATTGCCACAGCGATAGACTATCCAAATGAGTCCTGTCGATTGGACGGTGGAGAGTTTCAGAGTTTTGGCGGTATGGTACTTAGGGTTTCGACCATGAGGTTTTGGGTCATTTGCACACTGCTCCGGCTCCAAAGAGCAGTTCCTCCCTCCGGCATCTTTCATAGACTATTCTGGTTCATTCCTTCCGCGCCATTGAAGGTGCTACAGCAACGAGGTCGGTTGACTGTGGAGAGCCATTGGTGCTTTCCTCCTGGAACTTTCATCGGGCAGGCAGGTATTCCGTAGCCTCGATTTCGTCATTGTATTAGCTTTTCTTCCACTGTAATTATGCTTATGCTAAATCTCTTAATCGCTGCTGGCTGGAACAGGGTAAAGTCCATGGAGGCCGCGGGAACGAGAATGATGCAGGGTTTCTGTCGTCCATATCCTAACCAGGTATGAGTTCCTCCACCGAAAGTATTGATTGGTTGCTTCATTTCGGAGTCGGCCTTCTAATGTTCTTCCTCTGTCAGGATTTTTTCCGAATCTAAAGTTGATTGGCGTAATGTCTCTCCTACGGCAGAGCCTCTCTTTTGCTCAATGTTTACCATTGTTCCTGAGGTCTATTTCCAGGTCGTCGAATGGTGTAGCTTGATTTTGTTTTGGGTTATAAACTGTTTTAGAGCTCAGATTTATGGGTCGAGTTCAACCCTCGAGCAGTTCTGTTCTTTGTTGTATTTTGTTCGGCTTTCAGTTCGATTTACTATGTAATGGACTCAGTAATATTGTGGCTACAGTTTAATATATATATTGTGAATTCTGGGTTTCTTCCCAAATTACCTGTACAGGTCGTCGATTGATTTCTGTACTTTCTGCTTTGACAATGTTTGACATTTTAATGTTCTAATAGCAAATGGGTTGCTTCTTACGCGCCACTGAGTCTGTCAATGATTGCATATATATTGATTATTTAGTTTATGAGGAGTTCTGTGGTCGCTGGTGGCCCTTCTCCTTCACGGCCTGCCGTCTTTCTCATGATTATATGGTATGTTATTAGATTCACATAAATGATAATGTCTGTTGGTTCTTTTTCATAATGGCTAGCTCTTGCACGAGTAACCGACCTTTCTGTATGATTTCGATATGTATCAGTACTGTTATTTAAGGGAAAATCCGGTTACGGCTCAATAATGATTTCGCTCCTACGTGAGCCATCATTGTTCCTCTCATTTGATAATGGTGCATTGTTGAGCGCTCAGGCCGTTTCAATATTTATTTTCTTGCTATCGTCTTAATGAAATTACCTTCTGAGTGGTTAACCTGGTTCACTGGGTTAATTAACTTTGTGCCTCGGCGCCATACTGTAGCTCCATGCTACCAGGTGGTACCCACCTGTGTATTCCGCCAGTCACTAAATCTACAGTTGTTATAACCGGACGATTGTCTCAGCAATGTTTATGCTATGGTCTTATTACTTTATCGTTTTTACATTGTATATTTATCCTTATGTTTTTTGAGAGGCTTTACATAGTCATTGACCTGGAATGTATATATCTTGCGATACCCAGAACCGCCTACTTTAGCTATTACACCGGTAATGTAACCCTTTACAGGTATATGCGTATTACTTCATTCATACCCTTCAATACTTGTATCGTTTCTGGCAAAGAATGAGTCTCTGTTCTTGAATACTTGTCAGTTATCAGTTGCTATTTCCTGTACTATTCACATAATACAAATACGGTTAACTGTATTCTTGTTTTCAGATCTAATTAATAGCAACTAGGGATCGTTCTATTTCATTACTATTCTTATAACTACTGTCTCTTTCATGAAATACAGTTTAAATTGTTCGAAAGTAAAGGACTAGATAATGTGCAGGCTTCCATTATCTGTTTTCTTTCTTTTGTTATATATATTCATATACAGAACAGAAACGTTATACAGTACCAGTAGTGCTTTCAGTAATACCCAGGTTCTGATTCACAGTCTAAAAAGTAATATTACAGTAATCATAATCAAACTCTCAGAACTACAAGGTAATATCTTATAAACTGAAAATACTTACCTGTGTCTCCTCGTCTTCTATCTTCTGCGCTTCTACAACCTGTAGAAGATGATTTAATGCTTGATATCCTCCCAGCCACGAGACCAGTTGTCTCAACTACGTCTCTCCCCCAAGCTCTTTTGCCGGCCACAGCCTCAGCAATAGGAAAAACAAATGTGCCTGTGCTATCTGGTCCTCACTAGACGTAGCACCCTTCACTTTTGCTCAGTGCCTCTTTTCTTTCTGGTCCTCACTAGACATAGCACCCTTCACTTTTGCTCAGTGCCTCTTTTCTTTCTTTTCCCCCGTTTGTTCCTCTAACAACCCGGGTCTCTTCCTCTTTCCCCATTTCTATGGGAAAGAGGAAACAGTTAGGGTTTCCCCCTAGTATGCTGGCAACTGTTTTTCTTTTATCTTCAAGCAAGAAGAGAAAATAACTTTTCATATGAAATTACTGTGTACACATAATTATGCAATTCATATTACTCAATTTTTAACAAATAATATTTCCATAGATTTAAGAAAGTAATAATCTCTGTTTTATATTCAATCACAGGGGTAAATAAGTAATTTATTTACGTAAAATGTTTGGTCATTACATAGTTTCTGCACAATCAAAACGTCCCACAGGTTTTTCAGGGTGCTGAATCCAAATATGCAGTTAAAAAACCATTTTAACTGCAACAAATCAAAATTTAACCTCAATTTATTCCGCCGGATTCCGTCACCAAAATTTCCAAAATATCACATTATATACAACTCCTTTTAAAAATTCCTAAAAGAAAAAAAAAATCAAAGTTCTTGTAATTAAAGAAAATCCAAAATTTAAAATCATGTTGTAACAGGACTACGTATTTATAGATGTACCACGTATCACGTATCAACTCTAAATGAGTACATTTACTATAAACTAGTACATTTACGGATTATTTATATCTTCATAGTTCTATTGTTGTGCTACTAACATACACTAAACCACTGTGCATTTCTCTTGACCCGTAAGAACGAAATTATTATGCAAAAAAAATGGCTGTTAATAAACCTATTACTATTAAACATGTTGAGCAAAACATGTTACACCTATTGTTAAAGAAAAACATAACCATAAATAAAATTATCAGTATATGAATGGTTTTGTTACAATCTGTCAACGTGCCTGAAGTATGTAATACTATAAAATTTATT
>APFE031039752.1:42261-75622 GCA_000404065.3 Pinus taeda
GGGTCTATCTCGAAGGGTTTTACTAGGGTCTTCCATTGATGCGCATCTAGCCTTTTTGTGTTCATTCCATTAACTTGAAAGGTCTCTATGCTGCGGGTCTATCTCGAAGGGTTTTACTAGGGTCTTCCATTGATGCGCATCTAGCCTTTTTGTGTTCATTCCATTAACTTGAAAGGTCTCTATGCTGCGGGTCTATCTCGAAGGGTTTTACTAGGGTCTTCCATTGATGCGCATCTAGCCTTTTTGTGTTCATTCCATTAACTTGAAAGGTCTCTATGCTGCGGGTCTATCTCGAAGGGTTTTACTAGGGTCTTCCATTGATGCGCATCTAGCCTTTTTGTGTTCATTCCATTATTTGCAAAGCTAAATAACATGATATGTTTTTTTAAGTGTAAGACCTTTCATACATGTATGTAACTGTAAAATGTGATTTATATATATTAAAATATAGGATTCAATGTCATTTATTTCCACTCTATGGGAATGTTTAGCTTCGTGGAAGGCTTAATGGGTTTACGTGCTAACCAACTTAAACTTCATGGGACCTGGTGTTGTAAATTGATTTTCACTACGCGCAGATCCATAGTGTTGGATCACTATGAAGAATGTATGGTACAAATAAAACCCATCTACCAATTAGCTTCTAAACAATTCAAAAACCAGAAATTCAATTATAATTACAATTTTATATTGTTGGTGTGGCAGACCCCGGCAGGGACTACCGCCACGACAGTGGCTCCCTTGTTTCTAAAAAAACATTTTCATAGGAACACTCAGACAATCATACTGCTGGATAGGTAAAGAAAAAATCTAAGATTTCTGAGTTGTCTAATTTAGCCAAACAACCAATATCAACTATACTGAATTTTGAATTCCTATCATTGGATGAAATCATCATATTTAATTATATTACCTACACTACTTCTATAAAATTCTTAAATTCTTATACTTATATATAAAGAAATTTAGTTAGAGTTAATTATTTAGAATACGAAAGCATTCAATGTGACAAGAAAAAATGAATGTACAAACTCAATAATGGGTGCTACATAGGCTATTAACGTAATCAAGATAAATGAATTTAGGAAAATTAAAGCTATCAAAGAGATATGAGATTTGTTTTACAATAAGATGAATCTTACTAATTCATAATTGTGTTATTTGTTGATAGTGGCAGAGAAAGAATATGAGAAAACTGGAGTTGGGAAAAATGTGTGAGATTTGTCTCACAATGAATTAGGCCTTACAAGTGCAAAATCAATTTGTGACTTGCCGTCATAAAATCCATGGAAATAAATTTTCAAGAGACATGACAAGCTTCATTGTACAAGACATGGAATTTACGGTTAAGTAACAAAACAGTGGAGATGTGCATTAATTTATTAACCATTTATGTAATTATTATTATCGTTTATATAAGACTTAAGGAAAAGGAAAATGTAAATATCTCTAATTGGTTGAGAATGGGATTTTTATGTCCAGTGTTTTATGTGTCAAAGAAAAGTGTCACTGGTAATGGATAATATGGATAATGGCAAGCTTCGTTTAAGAATTATGAAAAACAATGATATAAAGAAAAATGGTATGAAAAAAAATTGTTGAATCCAAATTTCTTTGATTTATTGAAAATATAATTTATATATTTATTATTTTATTTATATGTAAATATTGAAATTAAAAGAACTTGTTGTTTTCTTTATTATCAATTACTTTTTTGACATTAAGTTAAGAGAAAATGAAATTTATTATAAAAATATACCAATCCCTAAAGTGACAATGGCAATGTTCTAGGTTTACTTATAGAATCAAGATCCCAAGTTTATTTTGTAACAAATAAGTGGAGTCATCCATGACCTTTATCAATTCTCGTTGGGTTTGATCCAAGATGGTTCTCATATACAAAATATCTTCTTAATGGAAACAAGGCCCATGAGGTTTCATTTGTTGAATAAGAAGCATTTAGAGGCTTTTACATTCATCTAGGCTTATACCAACTCTATATAAGCTCTCTTCTAAGCTTGATGAATCTACAACAGCTTTTCCATGGTCTATTCTATAGTATCACCTACCACCCCCTTATGTCATCTCAAGTTCTGAGAGTGCTACCCTTTTTCTCTGATTTCCTGGGCATATTATGAAGATGGGGTTACAACAACCTCAAAACTTTGTTTTGTGTGCATAACACAAGCGAGCTTGGACGTGTCAAACCACGGTGGAAAAATAGAAGTTTTTCACGTAAAGCATTCTAGAGCTTGACTCAACCTTTAATCTTAGCTCCAGTAACTTAGCATGATATGCCCGAACGTATATATATAATTATATAAGGCACTCCATATGCATGTGAATATATACTTGTGTAGTTTTCATAAATGATGGGTACCCAAATAGGTATATTCACCCATCCATAACCTTTATCATGTTATTTTTATACTTTTCATTCCTTCCTTGTGCCTTTTCTATTCATTGTTTCCCTAATTTTTCTCAAGGTATGTACAATTTATTTTATGCCACTTTAATACTTATTCTTATACTATACGTTGTAAAATTTTCACTTTGTATATTAGAACTATTAGATAAGAGAACAAGTTAATGACTGAAACTCCTCTATGTCACTACAACCCCATGTTAGAAGTTGCAACTCCATAATAGGGGTTGTGATTCCCTATCAAAACTATAAGATGTGTTGTTTCACACATATGCTACAAATCAACTAAAAAGATAAGTGCAAGTGTCAATACTACATTGTTTTGCTACAAATGTATTAATAGCACAAAGTTGCTACAACATCAGTTGTAGCATAGCATTGTTGTAACTCATATTGTTGCAACTCTTGTTGTTGTAAGTTTGGAATATATTGCCAACTCTTTGGTTAATTCTCTAGTTTTATAACTAGCATAAGTTTCTCAGGATAGATAATGGCATAGGAAAGTGGGTGAATAATTCAAGAGGATAAATCACCTTTTGAAAATTGGTTAAACTTGTTTAGATAGATATGATTATCAATTAACTACACATAAAAACAGAAGTTATCATAACTATATAAGAATATTTGTTGCCCAGAATCTATTGGTTCCAACTAAGAGACCATATAAATTTTTTCTCATATCAATCATGAACATAATGTTGAATAGCACAATCTATACAATCATTAAAAATTATAGACAAACAAGTCATCATACTAGTCATGCACATAATATTGAATACCATAGGGATAATATTAAGCATCACAATTCATGATTCAAATATTAAAATGTAATGAACTTTTCACTATGTCCCAAATTGTCTGGTAACCAAAGGAGGGACTTGCACTCTCCACTAAGCCATAAGGAAGTTATAGATCACCTTTCTTATAGTAAAAAAACCCTAAGCTTGATACAATGTCGAAGTGAATTCTTGCTAAGGGAATTCACAGAGAAGGTTTGGTTTAACAACTAAAATATGCATCCAACTATCTAGGTGGTTTATCGATTATCTTATAATAGGAAGCACCAAGGTGGTTTATTGATTATCTTATAATAGGAAGCACCAAGGTGGTTTATTAGTTTTCCCTAAAAAAATCAATAATGTAGTTTATCAAGTATTTCATAATCAAAAGCAAAATAAGGAACACGTTTTTCCATTGAGTTGATTCATAAGGGTTCGCCTGAAGTTTTGATGTGATATTTCTAAGTCTCACGAATTTGAATACACTATCTAGATGGTTTATTGACAAAATTTTCATAGAAATCACCATGGGGATATGATTTCCACTATGCAGGTGGTTTATCAACTAGCATTAGTGGAACTTTGGGGTCTAAAATGGGCCTCTTAAGGAAAATGTACAATAAAAAATCACTTTATGAGAACAAAGCACATTTTAGGAGACGACATCATCCCCAATGGTTGAGGTGGCATTGCTTGAGTTCAAGCTACTTACTTCTCACATTCTCAATGGTGGATAAAAACTCATGGTCAACCATGGTATTGTTTTAATTACTTTTAAATTCATAAAGTAAAGTACTCATAATAAAAATCAAAAGTCATTTCACACTTCTTGAATAAAATATTATTATTGTCATTTCATATTTTTTGAAAAAAACAACGCATATCTCTATACAATGTTCAAGTATTTAAACATTTTTAAATAAACTTGTATTTTTATATTTTTCATATATTATTTTAAATTATTATGCATCATTTTTTTTAATATTCAATTGTCATCGATTATAGTTTATATGTATTGTGTGTGCATCATAAAAATCATAAGTACTTAATTGACTATATATATTAGGTATACTCAATTTATTAATAATATATTAAATAAACAAAAAATAGGTAATTAGTTCTATAAGTAATTTTTTTTAATCTAAAAATTGAACTTTTATTTTATAAATTATTGAAACTCTTACCCATTTATGTCATTTATTCGGGGTAGATATATACATTAAATATATTCATATATTGCCTTTTATATGCATATTAATTTTAATTATATTAATCATTTTTATTAAGTAACGTTATATATATATTTTTATACTATAATGTTATATTTCATTATTCTAGACTTTTATTATATATATATATATATAATTTTAATTTATATTTATAATATATTTTAATTTATTTAAGTACAAAGGACAAATGCATTAGTTGTTCAATGATAATGACTTTTAATTCTATTTTGGTAAAACTTTTGAGTTAAATTTAACTATGGTTACATGAATTATGGTGCAAAAAGTGAATTGAAAATTCATAAATATTATTTTATTTGTTTAGCTATTATTTTATTATTTCCTTAGTACGCCCATTTTAAACCTCAAAATTCTCCTAATCCCATCAAACACCATAGTGACAGAAAATTCCATATCTAGGTTTTTTATTAGCTATATGTTGGCATTGTTGTGTTAGAATTGATGTCCATGTACAAGACGTGATTATTTACGTGTGTTTTCTCATGTTCATTTAATATCTCATGATTTTATTTTAATATGATATGTGACACCTCTTGTACGTAAAAATCACAAGAAATTACCAAGGGTTTTTCCCATGGTATTTAGTGTGGTTGTTTGTTTGTTGTATTAGAATTGATGTCCATGGACAAGAAATGCGATTATTTATGTGTTTTCGCATTCTTATATAATATACCACGATTGTATTTCAATGTCATATGTGACAATTCTTGTAGGTAAAAACCATAGGCAATTACCAAGCGTTTTTCCCATTGTATTTAGTGTGAAATTTTGTTTTGATATGGTCATAATTATTGAAAATGAAATTTAATTAACGAGTTGATTTCATCCATTTTGATGAAGGAGAATTGAATATAAATGTATTATTTAAATGATGGAGAGGTAGTTAGCTATAGTGATATTGATGGGAAAAAATTACATCATCAACATTTGGGAGACCACCTAGTCACAACACCAAATTAGAGTCTTCTCCATTTGGGCTGATGGTTTTGACTGGTTTTGAATTAGGTGTAGTTATGTAGAAAAAAAAATACTCCAATGACTGGAGACTTGAAATATGTAAAAGCTATAATGAAAGGATGGACATGGATCGATAATTATTGATGAAAATAGTAAATACAATATGAACTAAAGTATATGATATACTAATTAACACATATGTTGACATTTATATGTGAAAAAGAGAGATAACTTATAAACGAAAATATATATTTCCAATCTATATCGTTAAATAAAACAATATGAACATAAATTAGTTCAATTAAATAAGTAATTGAATTAATTTCATTGGACATTCACATATAATTTCATTATGCTTACACTCATAATCAACAGATAGAAATATACCAAAGGTGACACTATGTCAATCAATTAATCATAAGCATAATCAATAAAGCATAAGATAAGGTTCCAATTATAAATTGAAAGAAAACAATGCTAATAAAAGTATCAATTCTTCTTTGCTCATAGAAATGAACCAAGAAGTGTATCAAATATTATATTAAAGAAATAACAATGTATAAAAGTGGAAAACATATTTTCTTGCAAAATTTTAGAATCCCTAAACTTGGGCTCTAGAATGCCTTAAATAGTTTTTCAAACAAAAGAGAGAACAACTATAAGTATAATATTCTCTCCACTAAAGAAAAACAAACTAGAAGAAAATAGATATTAGGTACAATTTAAAATGAAATATTCAAATCGAAGGAACATTTGCAGATGAGGAGCTAGTAGGAAATTGCAAATGCTAATAAACTTTAAGAAGATGTGCCAGCTTGGGGGAGAGTGGGGTTTAATTATTGCTTGAGAGTTGAATAGTTCAACTCACAATGAAGGTAATAAATTAGTTACCTTTTCAATAATGACCTTAGTTACTTGAAGGTAACAATTACATTTAATTAAGAGTTCCAAGGTTAAGTCAAAATCTACCATTGAGAATTGTGAAATCCTTTTACACGATTCTTCCCTATCATTTCACCAATTTACTTTTAATGTCTTTGCCCCTCAGAGAGTGTCATCCTAATTTGTTGATAATATATATGAATACTTAAATGACTTAATTATGGATTAAACATCTAAATTAAAAAGTATTTAAACATCTTTTACTAATCTCTTAACCAAGCATATCTCATCTTTCTATATAAAATTCATTGTAGAAATCTACATTTCATCAATCTTGGATAGGTTTGGATAAGTTATTTTAATATCATCCTACCATTTCAATATCTCATTGAGATTATGCTTCATCTCGTTATATTGGTTTCCCATATTAATAACAACATCAGGTAATGAATTGTACTATTTGCATTGAGCTTCACTTAAGCATAAATTATTGTAGAGAATAAATTGCTCATGTTGAAGTAATTGAATTAATTCATGATCTTATTGCTTAAAATTCGAAAGATCCAAAATACCAACCTTAATTTGCCTTATATTATCCTACACTTCATTGATTTTGTAATCTTTCTACTTGGTTTGAGATTCAAACTAGCCTTTAGCCAAAGAAACTTGTCCTTGCTTTTGTGCCTGTACATGAGAGGAATCACGTTACAACTTTTTTATTCTATCATATTTCTACCTAATGAGTTCTCTATCTTTGGATACTTTATCAACAATAGAAAAAGAATAATCTCTTGTGTATTAATTCAAATTTTCAAGCTCGTCATCAGGTGCTATTGATGTCCCTTTCTAGACTATTTCCAATAAGCAAATTTGCAAATGAATGGTCATTTTTAACAACTGTGTATCAATGAATTTTGACTTCTTCCTAATATTCTTAAGAATGGCATTATGTTGAGGGTTGTAAATACCAATATTAGTGGAATTTCATAAATGCTCAACTAAATTGGATTTGATGGAGATGCTAGAATCATATCCATACTAGGCTGAGAATTAATAGGTGTTTTTGGAATAACACCCAGTTTTGTAATGGTAGTCCTCGAGGAATTAGGAGATAAATCTACTGTCTATTGACCTATTAATGGTGCTGGAAAATCTGTGAACACTAGTAACGTCTCCCAGGTATAATGTCCCAATTAGGATTCACACCATTTTGTATAGGAACCCCATCCAGATATTGGCTCTATTGTTATTGTATGTGTGTTTTCTTTCAGGTGAAAATGTAGAGATACATACGAGACTAAGTGGAATGTGTTAGAAGATGATAATGAGATCAACTCTCCATTGAGAGGTTGTAGAACAAGATATAAGAAAACAACAATGCCATGTGCTATAAGATGACCTAAGAAAACATAAAATAGTTGAAAACTAACTAAGACACACTCAAAAGGAAAGTGATATAAATAAAAAACTAATTAGTTCACAAATTAACCTCAAACAATATCATCGAATCCATGGAAATGATTCAAATTCAACAAACAAGTTTCATGAAAATGAATTAGTTGATAAATGTGTAACCAATGTGTAAATCACATGCATATACAATTTCAATACTTGATAGTGAATATATAAGCATAGGAATGCATGAGAATCAATGCAAGAATCAAGAGCTTTTGATTAATATTTTCTTGAAGTGGAGTACATCTACAACAAGATTGTCAAAACCCAATGATGGTATGAGAGCAACTCATATCATATTCATAAAATAACACTAGCCTCACAATCCCTCAACCTATAAGCTAACAAGAGTGATTAATTTCACCTCATCAAGCCGAAGATAACAACCCTATAACTAGCCCCAATTATGTGCTAAAAGCCCATTTGAATGAGGTTTGCGTTTACATTTATAGAAAAATTTCACCTTATCCTATGACCTTTGGACTCCCTCATGAACTTTAATTTTCCAATTTAATCTTTTTCTCTCCTAGGAATTTTATACTTCCACTATGGCTCTTATACTCCCATAAGTCCTTTGGAATTATCTTTTGGTCTTTTCCATAGTTTCATTATTTGTCATTAATGACAAAATACATTTACAATTTGGTTGTTAGAAATTTAGCGAGCTTTCTTGTAGGAAGGTAGTATAATTGATGATGTCTTCATCATGCCTAAATGAAGTCTTGGTGCTTAGCTGACCCTTTGATAATTGTTGCCAATTTGATCATGCCTCCACCAATGAAACCAAAGCAAGAGAGTGCATAGTTATAAAATAAGACTCATCATACTCACACATGTATATATAATAAAACTCATAATAAGAATGCAAGCTGTTCCTGAATGAGATTTGACACTAGAAGCCAACATTTATGAAATGAAGCGAGACACTCAAAATAAAATTTTTAAAGTGAGACAAATAAGAGACTTACCCAAAATATGGTATACTTTGGATAGTGAGTGAGAAAGTTGCCTTGTGCTCCAAAACGGCATAGAGATCTCATGGAACAAACAAGCCTAGAATTCTCTAAAGGTTGACGTATTTTTATAGGAAAATACATACATGTAAACAAATAAAAATTTGAAGGTGTGCCTATTGCACCATCAAAAAACAAGACATGAGAGTGATATAATTTTCAGTAGAGAGTGGAATAGTGCTATCTTTAGAAAGTGTTTTCCACTATCTCTTGAAGGAGTGTTGGATTTGTCTCCAAGGAGTGTGCTCTACTTGTCTCCAAGAAGTGAATTGGGCATATATCTAAGAGGTATACTTGGATTTCTCTTACAAATTGTGCTAGAATTATTTGTAAGAAGTATGTTAGACCTCTATGTAATACCCTCCTCCCACATCTACTCAAGTAACTAGACAACTAGGGTAAACATGCGACATGAGGCTCCTATGGCTGGATTCAACCTCCTGTGTCACCTTAAGGAAATGGAATAGATCGAAACATAACAAACAGACCTTCCACATCAGCTACAGGACCCTTGAGAACCATGCCAAAACTTCAGGCAACTTTCCCCTGGGTCCCACTAAAACTTCTTATCACCTTCCCTCTAGACTCTCTCATTCTATGTTCATGTCGTCATCTAGGGACCTCTTGATACTCTCACGGGCCTTCCTTCTAGGGCCCAGGGACTCTTTTTTCTAGTTCTCTGCTAGCGTGCCTGGAAATTAATCCATATTTTCAGCCAAAGAGCCCAAATCATTGCGCAGAATTGCATGACATCTCCAGAATAGTAAAATAACAAGGAAAAAATGATGCTAGAGAGAATACTTAAAAAATACCTCAAGTAGAACCCTATTATCCATACCATGAATTTCATCAAACATATCACAAACATGTAATCTGAATGTGTAATCAATAGAATTAAGCATAGGGATATCATACTTATCTGAGAATCACTAAGAGCCATTGTTCCCTCATGCCATTTACTGCATTATCATCTATTAGGTTATAAATACCTTTTCCATTAATTTATAAGTAAAAGCTTAATGAGATCCATACATAACCATTGTCATAAAACACATATATAACTAGCATAATAGTAGTATAAATACCAATGAAATCACAACCATATGGTCCACATATAAACCATTATAATACTCATAGAAATACAAGGAGAAATAACCTTTCATTAATGATGAAAAATCCAAACCCGAGATATGACTTCCACGTTCCACTCGACCATAGAATGGCTGAGCCAAATCTCTCATCAGCCATTCACTCCCATGCCATATTCCAATCATGAATGTGGAACTCAAACCAGAAGAACCAAGCAAGGCATACCAAGTCTAAACAACCTCACCCCCATCAATAGAAACCTTGCTTTACTGTAATCCATCATGGATCACTAGGCCAACACAATAAACACATATTAACAGGCTTTACCATGATCTCCACCTGATCACTAGGCCAAATAACCATGAATGCCACTGGATTTCTCCACGTACACGTGGGGAATTTCCCTATCTCCTATTCTCTCATGATTTACCACAATCCAAACCCTGATCACTAATCCCTAAACTCAAAACCACTCTCCAGACTTTACCACATATCCCAAACCTAAGATAACTAGGCCCAATAGAGAGAAAAATACCTCTTGGCTTTACCCATTGCCTTCTCCCCAACCATGTGTACCTACATATAGTGTGCATCACACACATACAATTATACATGTCATATATCATAATGAAATACATGCATCCATACTAGTACCATTTGTATAATTTGTACACAGTACCACCTATACAATGTGTACACAATACCAAAAGTCCATAGCATCACCTACATGACATATAGTTCATAACCATGTTAGTATTATGCCAAAAATTCCTTCAATTATTCATATTACCTCTAGGCAATTCCAATCAAACCATACTTGGTTTTTTGATTGGAGAGTAAGGAATTCATGAACTGGTTTAATACCTGTAACTAGAGCATAAGTAAATCATTTTTATGTCAAAGTGTTCAAGTGATTTTATTTAGCTAATCCTTTTGATGGGGCTTGTGGGTGTAGGAAAATTTCAGCAAATTAGTACCATAGAGGTAATCATGCTTACTACAACTTTATCATACCAATAACTTTGAGTTTTGGAATTTAATCAATCACTAGACAAGGTATTAATTAACATCAAAATATGGCCTCCACCTCATTGAAAAATAGACTTATTGACTATGATAGTTTGTGTAGTAAGGACTTCAATGTTATACTTGAAGTTTAATAACAACGTTTAGCCATGTCTTTAAGAAAATAATTGTTATGTTGTCATATTCAAAACCATACAACACTATAAATGTAATCTAACAGTGGTACAAAATATGCATCTCATATTGAACAATTGTCAATTTATTTGATTAGATTTCTAGATATAATTTTATTGATCCCAATCATTTTTATATACCACAGTCTCAATTTCCAGTACCATTTTGCCATCAATATGGTTGAAGCATCCTATTGATTCAACAATAAGCTATTGCATGATCTTTTATCCTCTCATTGCATCACCTAGATCTTTTTATATGTCACCTTGGTGCATGTATTATTATCTACTAGCATAAGATCCTTAGGTCATAATACCAAAACTTTGTCTATTAGTTGGGAAAAGTCATGTCCCAAATCTAGTGTACAATTCCTACTAGTCATTAGGCTTCTCTGAATTTCTCTAATGCATCAAGAATCACCATATCTAGTCTGCATGTATACTTTGTTTATATAAAGTACACAAACAATTTTAATCTATCACTTCCCACAAGAAATACATTTGAAAGGTCTTCAATCATTTTGCAGATTGGAAAGGTTCTTATTTGTTAGATATTACCAATGGAACCCCATTTATATCTGGATTGATATTTTCATTAAGGTTGCGGAGTTTGAGGTTGCACACCTTAATTTTCCAAATTTCATACATTATAATTTCAGAAAACTGTTGGGAATGTGCTCTTAAGCTTAATATTGTCCTTTTGATATTAACCGAGAACCACTAGAAGCTGCTCTTACACTTCCATTATGTATTTGTACTTTTGGGTGTCAATCCCATCGACCTACTTATGAAGGTCATAAAATTATTAATGTATGATGCCTTCATGCATACAGTGAGTTGTATTTCCTATGTGCACAATCTTCACAACAATGACCCTAGTTCAATCTAGATTGAACATACAATTTATGCTTCTTAACTATATTAGTTACAATTATTTAGATATTTCTTTTCTCAAAAAGAGAAACCTATAGGTTCCAACTTATTAAATATGAATATTGCTATTTTATATTATAATGATGACTTGATACAATTTAGCTCCCTTGAATCATTTTCCCCATAAGGGTGGATTAACAATTCAACCCGTGGCATAACCAGATCCAAAAATGGATTATATCATTACATGTAGATGCACCCATTTAGCAAAAAATAGATTAAATTGAAAGACACTTACAAAAAAATACATAGTCTCATACCACATACATAGACCTGTATTTCATGAGCTTAATGATATTTCATGGGAATTTCATGTACAAAAGTCCTTCAGAATCCATTCTAGGTTGGAAACCAATTAATTAATCATCAATTTCATATACTTTTTATAGAATATTGTTGATGGTGCTCGACCCACTAACATGTCAAGGGATCTCCCCGTAAGAAGGCCCAATTAGACCTCAGACTGTTTGCTGTAGGAGTCCCAACAGTGGGTCGTATGGTAATGCCTTGACCATGATTACTCACAGAGGCAAGTAAGATGTCCCTATTGGTAGCAAAGGTGTGATAGCTGTAGTGAGTGGAGGAAGGTGCATTAGAGGTTCTAACACATGGGGGTTGAGATGAGTGCATCGCTTGGAAAACTGTGATAACACAGAGTTAAGAAGGGAACACATGAGCAAGGATGCATCAAAACATGGAAGAAAAGTTACCTATCAATCCAAACTTATGGTGAAAGCAACAAAACATTTCAGAAAGATTCATACATACATACACATAAATATCTATACATGCACATGTAAGCAAACAATTACATATATCATTTAGAGTAAAGAGATAGCTGAAATAAAATACAACATATGCATGAAATGTGCTGGCTCTTGTGATATTAAGAAGTGTAAGCTCCAGTCGTATAATACATCCATGTCCAACCACTAGTTCCTATAGCGAAATGTTGCAACCACAACCACCAGATCCTCCAAAGAGATGTACTAGCTCTGTGCAGTGGACAAGCCAAGGCTCATTACAATATTGTCCAAGCTCTCTCTAAGGTGGTCCCATCAGAAGCTTGGCTAACCAAAAACCTATATAAACAGGGACTATTTATAGAAAAGGTTGGGTGGCCCTTGACATTCTCCTTTGTGGTAGTTCATAAAACCTCATGACTCTTCATCAATTTTATGACTATTACATACAACTATAGACACTTGAACTTCCACTTGAAATGACATTACATTACAATGCACATGTCCCCATGTGAGACAAAATGGCTCCAGCAAGCCATGCAAGACGTCACTGACGCTCAAACCGTTGTGGTGAGAGCAACTCCTTGACATGCTTGTGATGGCCAAATGGTGGTGACCTGATGCCAAGATTGGTTGTTCATGATGGTCTCTGTGGACTTAGTGGTGACACCTTGTTGAAGCGAACTCTTGCCTTCGTTGCTTCCGGTTGCACTGATATGGCTCCTCTATCTAACTCATCTGATAGCATGAGCATGTTCATCATGGTGTGACCAGACTGACAACATGTTGATGCATAGTGTCTACACTTCTCTCCAAGCATGTGCTAGTGGCTAGGCACATCAACTTGTCGAAGTACATGTTTAGCTCCAGATATATTTGTTTCTTGTCTTCGCCTTGGTGAGCATGTCGAATGGGTGGGATCGCATGCATGCACATAATGACATGCATGTTGCTGCATTCCCTTGCATGCAATCAATAACATTGGTCACCTTGTCTGCTCTATGTCAATTGCCAGGATGGATCTATAACCTGTACAAGTGCAGTTTCATCCAGGAGTTCATATTGCGCCCCTCTTGGTTCCTGGTGCAACTCATTCTCTCATCTATGCAACTCTTTTTCTTCCTTGAGTTGTTGCTTCAGCACATGAAACTCCTTCTCTATTCTATTCTCTACCTTCATGCGATCTTCATGTCATGCCGTCACCTCATAGCCTGAGTCTCCAAAAATTATTTCATCATAACTAGATTTGCTTGAGCTTGCAACTTTGTTCCCCCTCTGTGTTGTCAACAACCTTCTTCTTGCGTTCATTGCGTCCGGTATGCTACCTTCAACTATTGTTAATGGTGTTGCTTGTTGTGATGCTACTGCCATCATATCTTGATGTCCTTGTCTATGAGAAACTTGATGTCTTCGTGGGTAGGAAAGTTCATAGACACTTGATCAACTGCATCCCCAAGCATGCTCTGAATGACATCTTGGACTCTGCTCTCTTCGAAACCATTATACCTGTGCTGCTGAGTGGTAGATGAACACCTACAATACCTGGAGACATGGAAACAATCATGACAAGAAATATGTCAGTTGGAAACCAAAATGAACTTGAGAAATGACTTGCAACATACCTATGTGACTGATCATGAAGGTTGCGCAATTTCCATCGGGAGGTCAGGAGACTAACTCCCAAAACTGTGGAAGGCACATTCTGAGTTGTTAGTAGGCTAACTAACTACTGGAACTGCACAATGCGCAGTCCAACCTAGCGTACTGAGGATGAAAACTGCATAAAGCATAATTTCAGTGAGCAGTGACATGCAACCAACAACCTACATTGCGTAGTTTCGAGGTCAACGGATCACTTCTCCAAGAATTGTGCAATGCATACCTAGAGGTCAGTTCCTGGCTAGACTTGCATAATTTCTAGAGGAGAGGTAGAGCCTTCTCTTCCAGAAATGTAGGGTACTAGCCGGGCAAGGCACGGTCTGGGCCAAGGTAGCCCAATCTAGCCGACCAGCGACTGAAAACATGAGAAGTGTGAATGCATGATGAGATGAGTGCAAACAAGAGTGAATGGTCAATTGTGCAAACAATAAGCATAAGATTCGAAAAATGGGAAAGCATGCATGTGTGTGAAGTGAGTCACCACAACGGCGACCGTTCGTGAAAAATAGTGTCATGCATGCGACAACAATGAGATGCGAACAAAAATTGAAATGGGGCTTCTACAAGCTATCGTGCATCAAAACAAAAATAGGTTCTCACTGAAATCAAGCAAATAGCAATCACACAAAGTGAAACACAAAAAGCAACATAAATGAAACACAAGACATGGAAGGTGGGCTTACCTCAAAATAGTTGAGTTGAATGTGCCGATGACTCCTAGATGCAATGTGAGATGTCAAAGCTACAAGGTTGATGTGAGGAATGTGCTCTGCAGAGTTCGGTTCATGAGTTTTGATAAAATCAAAGATGTGATGTGCATGCCAAAAATCTAGGAAGAGCAACACTTAGTGGGAGGTTTCTAAAATGATCCTTGCATGCAACCTCCCACTGCTAAAAGTAGATCCCTGCATCAAGGGATGCCTTTGCATCTTGCCTTGGGAGAAGAAGCCCATTCATGCAAGTCAATTTTGCTTGGTCCCGGAGGGAACCTATCAACTCTACTACACATGCAATAGTATTCTTAGTTGGGAGGAAAACTTGTACATTTCTGGGAGGGAACTGGGTTGGTTTCCTAGAGGGATTACATAATTTCTGGGCAGAGCAGTTGATTGCTACCTAGAATTGCGCAATTTCTCGGTTGAGCAGTCCTCCTGGGAGGAATTGCAAAAATTTTCCAGTGAACAATGACAGGAAGATTTGCGCAATTACAGAGCTCAGAAGGCTACAAGATAGAATTGTGAAATTTTTGGAGGTAAGGTTGGTTCCCCTCCAGAATTGTGCAATCTTGGGAGGGAAAGTTGGTCACCTCCAGAATTGTGCAATTTCTTGAGGGAGCTGCTAAGCTTGCAGCTGGACCAAGTCTGGTGAAATAGCCTGTAAGGGGGATGAAACAAGTTTTGATGGGCAAGCTATTATGCTGCAAGAAAATGACTAAAGCTTGTGTACTCGACAAAGAAAGACATGCTGCTGTGAAAGGTTGGTAGGGAGGCTCCAAAACGAAGGTACGAAAAAATTTTGGAGGCTTTTTGTAGCCGCTAAATAAATTTATGAACTTATTTTCTTATGAGTTATATGGATTCCATCTACAGACTTTTATTTTAATCTTTCCTACGATATCTATAAGTACAAACCTCCTTCCATTAATCTATGTGCTTGAATGAACTATGTTTATCGACATTAGTTTGTATTTTCTTCAACTTTGTCCTTGCATCGCAATCATACAAGTCATATTTTATTTTAATATGAGAAAAGTAATTTGATGATAATATGTAAGGAGAGATCTATTATCATGCAATTAAACATAGGATTCAACTTTCCTTATCCATAATTTCCTATACTTGCATTCATATTTATAAAACGTGATGACCACACCATAGAAACCCATCATCCAAACTTTCAATGCAATAACCATACTTTACAATGGTTACAAATTCGTTCATTCCTCCCGCTCTAAGACCAACATCTAAAAATATGTAAATATATTAAACCAATTTTAAATCATGGTATAGAGTATTTGTGCCTTAACAACTTAAGTTTTGGGATAACTTCCACAATTATAATAAAAATTTGATTCTTAACATTTAATAAGTAGGCACAATAAAAAATAACCAATTGATGGTTGATAATTTCTACTTATTAAAAACAATCAACATGTTAGTTGTTAGTTATTTCTTTGCATTACTCTTTACTCCACCACAGTTTAACATTGCACAATTATTTGTTCTTGTGTAGCCTTTCAGGCTTTCTCCTCCCTACAATGCTACTATAGCTATCCAAAGACTTGAGAAATGTAATATAAGTGCAAGGACTAAATACAACTTTGTTTATTCCTCAAGCTTGATTTAAAATATCTAACATCTTAAATCAGTTTTTAAATCATGTTAATTTGTTAGAATTTTGATCATGTAAATGTGCCAATGCAGCTCATTTTAATCTCATAAATGAGCCCTACATGCAAGCCATACATATATGTAAGCACATGTATGTAATCACATCATGAGTATCCCGTTAAATCATAATATGAATTAGCAACTCTGAAGATAAAGTATTCACATTCTTCTATTTTATACATAAAACAAAATAACTCATATAAATTGTACACACTCTTATGTGTAGCTCGTTTATACACAAAGTGCCCACATGCCATTTAATCTTGTAATGACTGCCTAAAATAATTATGCATAATAGTCTAAAATAATATCCTTATAATAAAGGAAATTGCAATTAAGCAAATCGTGGCATATATGTTGATGAGTTTATATATGTTTTGATGTTTTTCACATATTAAAAAAATAAAACATGTGCAACGTAGTCATCATCCATAAAAAATATCTCACATAATTATGCACACACACATTGTTGGCTTATTGGAGCTTGACCCAGGTTTGGAAGAGTTATTAGCCAAACAAATCCTGCAACTATTGGCCCTTTCGGCAACAACGCACAGAGCGCAGACTGAGGTCTCACTCGAGGTAGCAGGGGAGGGTATTGGAACCAGGTTTCCACACCCTTGGGATGTCTAAATGTGTTCTTGGGAGGCTCACGAACCGATCTGTGGCCTCGCACCACTTTGCTTCCGCGTAGATCCGGAACAAGGAAATTTCTTAACATTTATTATTAGTGAGTTCATTATAGACCAGATCTACTTCCTACGGTCTTTAAGCAAATATTTAATAGAGATAACCAATGCGAGTACCCAAAAATGTTATAGATTTGCATAAACTCATAAGCATAAGCACACAGATCGAACAGATATATAAACCAAAAATTAACCAAATCCACAATATTTCAGAATTGACATAGTATTTCAGAACCAACTTAGCTTTATTGATATCTTCGTTCAGTAAAATCCACTTCCCACCCTGTGCACTCATTTGTAGGTATCCACACAGAGAGATGCACACTCTACTAGGCCTCTGCACACACAGCTGCAGAGCCTATTCCACTACTATCCAACCTAAATCAGACTTACAGACCCAGATCCACTATTGCCTTCACAAACCCATACATTCCAGATCGACCAAAAACAAGAACTACCTTCTTCCCTTAGAGCCTCACTCTATTTATACATTCCCATGGTTTGTGGAGCATGTGCTGGTGGACTTATTTCCTATTATTCTATATTATTTCTGGGCGGACAACCCTTTGACTCGAACTATTACATTTCGCGCTCCATGCTTTTAAGAGATTTACAATATTATTACCCTAACTTATAGGCTTTAAGCCCGAAAACCCTTATGCTTGGCCTTCACTACCCAACAGGCCCCCAACACAATCAGCATGACTCGTCCCAAGTCACTCGTCGGTGCGGTGATACACATTGCCTAGGCTCCATGGTTCACCTCCCTTGGGTGACGCACTTCGTGCTGTTGCTCCATCTTTGTCTCCTACAACACTTCTTCCAGATCCTGCTCTATTATCTCTACCAATTCACGCAACCGATGATGCTCATTCTTCTCTGCTCGATTAACATAGGACACCCCCTCATAGGATTTTAGCTCTAGCTAGGGTGCCTCATACGGGAAATCCTCACGCCATAACAACAATTTTTCAACATCTAGTCTACTATACGCACTATCTGTTGTAGCTTGTGTTGCGATTTTGCAAGACCATTGTTAGTGTTTGCGCGATCCCAATATTCAAGGTGCATCAAAGATGACTTGTTAACTGTAATTCCACCATTTGTCTCCATATTGATAGCCTTTCCCTTATATTTGATAGTTCGCTGACCAGCCCATGGGTTAGGTAGTGGATTCCAGACCAGTTCTCCTTCGTGTCTAAACATTTCTGGCACATCCCCTACCATCAGTGCTAAACTCTGCAACTTCATTGGCCATATTACAACCCCCAGGCTTACTCCTTGATCGTAAATAATGAACAATTCCCTATCGGTTGGCAGGTACAATAGCTTACTTTTCTCAAAAAAGCAGCTCATTCGGCGGATGCACCCCTTTAATTTATAAGCATTTTGAAATTCAAATTTAGTTGTTCCCTCCAATTCTGGTGCCATTGATCCAGGAGGATCTCGAGACACCAAGGGGATGGATAAAGGCTGGAAATTCAAAATGGCTGAAAGGAGAATTTGGTGGCATCAATTGAGAGGGCACGTCTTCCTGATTGATTTTTGCATAAATCAATAATTAAGACGATTTTTGTAAGGTCAAGTGTCCTAATTCATAAATGGTTTTGAATATTAGTTTGTTAGGATATCTTGGATGATTCGGTGTTGTGGACAAGTGGGCCCTTGTAAATAATGAAAAATGTTAGGCTTAGGTGTTTGGAAGTTTGAGGTTGTTGAGACAAGTGTCCCATGTGGTCATTCTGTTGGGATATTTCATATGTGTAGATGTTTTCGTTAAATAGTCTCTAATGCAAATTAGAGAAGATTGACTCAAGAATGTGAGGGAGTCTCTGAAACAAAAAATATTGTCCAACAAACGATGTAAATTCTTCATAATTATTGTTGTTTTGAATGATAATAGACCTTTAATGTTACAAAATGTACTCTATTGGGTTTGATATTTCAAATGAATCTCATAAGAATATCCATATGTTATTTATTTAAGTGATATATTTGAAATACATGCACTAAACTAATGTAGGAAAACAAAAGTGGAATCTCGCGTACAAAATTCGAGTGGAAGGCCTCCAAAAAGTAAAGAGGAATGAGTGTGAAGTCATATACGTGGAGGACTAGAGGGAGATATCTATTAGGGCGGACAAGAAAATCAAAAGAAAAGTGTGTTTTGTGAGTGCAAGACTTTCAAAGCACCGACAATAAGTGTTGTAGAGAGGAAGACTTGGAGATTTGGGTGAAGTCAGTAAGCTAAGCTTCGAATTGTAATGGAAACTAAGAGCTACACTTTGTTCTTTTAAGAAAAATATCATGAAGAACCATTAAACAAGTGAAGGTGCAGAGAAGAGGTTCTAAGTTAGGCTAAAGCCAAAAGAGGGATGAAATTAGTCGTCGTAATAACCGCCCACCCATAGTTAGCCTCATAGGATTCAATCTGTAGTGTACTTCGAGCAGTGTAGAAAACCTCGAACCCGACCTCAGGTGGAACCATCAACCTGCTAGGATTTTTATGGGAAGTTGAGATCAAAGTTTAGTTGACCTTAAAGAGGTTTGGTGCAAGTATAAGAGTCGCAAAAGTAAAAGGCTTTGACACTTGACCTCAAGTTGGGGTTGACCCCATGACTAGTTGTGGTAGGACCCATGACTCTTTTTGGGGGTTTGGGAATCTGGAGGAGCTCTTTTATGAATTATTTTTAGTCGAATTAGAACTATTGGGTAATGAGGAACTCTGCCACTTTTTTTGCATCACAATGTCATCAATATACTAGATGAGCATAACAACCTAGAGGATAAATACCCCTACTTAACCTCAACTCAATTTTTCATCGGAAATCGAAAAATTCTAGAACATGACCTTGAAACTCTAACGTTATATAATTTTGAATTCTCTATTATATCCGACACTTGTAATTTTTGAGCATGGCTACCTACTCTTTAATTTAAAAAACATATAGGGTGGACTTCAATCTCCACTCTACACACTCATTATGGGTGGTTGTTGGCATTGTGAGTGTTGGCATTTATGTAAACAATGGCGTTGGATGATGTGTTGGCATTTATGTCAACAATATTGGTACCTTATGTATTACATTATGTTGCACTTGTTTGATGTAGAAAGTGTTTTCTAAAGGATTTCCTTAGTCCTAATATATTTTCCCGATGCAATTTGATGCATGGCATGAATATCTTGATAATTTGTTTCTAGTTCCATGAAAATATTTTATGAAGGCCAAAAAATTGTTGATGCTATTCCTAATTGGAGTAGCAAGAAAAAATCTAGTTGAGCATGAATATGCGGCCCTGTGTAATGAGAGAAAATACCATGGGTTGGTGACCATATTCCCTAGTAAGTTTCTCATGGTATTACAATGCTTTGATCTTGTCTTCCCTTGATGACTAATTAATCCAAGAATGACTCGAGGTGATTAAGGGGTAACTCATGATTTAGTCTACTAATTTGGTCATTTGATATGGTTGTTGGCACCATTGAGAATATATTTAATCATGTTGATTTGGTCTATGAAGAAAAATGTGTTTTGATCTTGTTCGTATGTAAGAAACTTGATTTTTCCTTCGATGGTGTGGTGAATGTGCATTGCGCAATGAAGCGATGATTGTATGGACTGAGAAATTTTGTGAAATAACTCTAATCCTCTTATTTTAATGTTCTGATAGGGACATAACATTGTTTTGAGGGAAGCATGATCACTCTGGTGTGATGTGAATAGTGATATATTTATTTTTATCTATCTAATGCACATTAGTCCAATGCAAAATTAAATGACATGATTATGACCCAGTGCAATGAAAAAAATTATTATTTGTTCATTTACCCATGATCTGTTCTAATTAGATGCTAAGGCGACAATCCAGAGAAAGTGGACACTACAACAAAACCCTGTGATTAACATCCCTTTTTGCTTCCTTTTTTGCGTCTAGAGACCATTTTTGGTGCTATTTGTGTCCATTTATCAAATATGGTGCAAAACTTGATGCAAATTTTTCACCGAGTTTTGCACCAAGTCTTACATCAAGTTTAGCACCAGGTATTGTAATAGGTTTTGCACTAGATTTTACACCAAGTTTTATGCCGCGTTTTATGCCAAGTTTTGTGCCATCCTTTGCACCATGTTTTGCATCAAGTTTGGCACCTAATTTTGTTTCACCATCTTTTGCATCCTCTATTGCATCCACTTTTTGCATCTACACTTGCATCAACGTTTGCATCATCTCTTGCATCCTCTATTGCATCATTTTTTAAATCATTTCCTGCATCCATTTTTGCATATTTTTTGCATCCCCTTTGTGCCAAGTTTTGCATCGAGGTTTGTGTCTAGCTTTTGCATCTAATTTTACATCTACTTTCATTGCATTGACTTTTACATCTTGTTTTGCATCCACATTTACATCCTATTTTTCATATATTATTGTGTCCACTATTGCATCCATTTTTCTTATGCCATAATTTGCACCTAGTTTGACAACTGCCTTTGCACCCTTTTTTGTTTCTAAATTTGCATCCACGATTGCATCCTCATATACATCTAGGTTTTCATCAACTTTTACATCTATTTTTAATCCCTTTTTATATCCACTTTTGTGTCAATATTTGCATAAGGTTTTGTGTCTCGTATTGCATCTACTTTTGCATATAATTTTGTTGCATCAACTTTTGCATCATATTTTACATCCGTTTTTGCACCCATGTTTACGCCCACTTTTACATCCCTTTTTGCATCCTATTTTTCATCTTCATTTGCTTCTTTTTTTGTATCTATCAGTACATCCACTTTTGTTGTGACACAATTTGTGCCATGTTTTGTTACTGTTGTACCCACATTTTCTTCCAATTTTCCATCCATCTTCGCATCCTCTTTTGCATAAAACATTGCATCTATTTTTGCATCCACTTTTGTGTTGGGTTTTGCATCTCATTTTGCATCTTCTTTTGCATGTACTTGCATTGCATCCATATTTTGCATCCAATTTTGTTTCTCATGTTGCACTCGTGTTTGCATCTACTTTTACATCCCTTATAGCATCTTGTCTTGCATCTTTTTTTTTGTCTATTATTACATCCACTTTCTCATCCACTTTTTTTGTGCTATGATTTGTGCCATATCTTATGCCTCTCGTTGCAACCCACATTTTCTTCCACTATTGCATCCACATTTGCATCCTCTTTTGTGTCCAAGTTTGCATCAACTATTGTTTATGTTTTTTGCATCCCATTTCGAATCTACTTTTACATCCACTTTTGATTCGTCCAATTTTGCAAATAATTTTGTGTTCTCTATTGCACCCATGTTTGGCCCATGTTTACATCCCTTTTTTCATCCAATTTTTCCTCCTTTTTGCATTCAAGTTTGTGTCTTTTTTTTTTACATTCATTGTAGTATCCACATTTGTTTCACCACAATTCATGCTAAGTTTTATGCCTACTATTGTGCCCATGTTTTCTTCCACTTTTTCATCCATGCTTGAATCCTATTTTGTGTTAAAGTTTGCATCAGCTATTGCATCTAATTTTTCATCCACTTTTGTGTCAATTTTTATGTCTTGCTCTACATCTACTTATGTTGTGTCTACTCTTCATCCAAATTTACGTCTATTTTTACCCCCATTTTTTTGTTCACTTTTGCATCCCTTTTCCAACACACATCATATTTTTTGCATTGATGATATTTCTTATGACATTGAAAATTATGAACAACTGATGACAATGCCAATAATTATAACGATGATGATAATGAAGATGATGACGATGACATGAATTGTGATTGTTATGATAATGACAATGATGATAAAGACGATGAGAGTTACAATGACAATGATGATGATGATGATGAGCTAATGACCTGCATCTCCCAATTTTAAATTGTTGTCATGTCAAAAATCATAATATTATCTTTGCATCTTTCCAAGTCTCATCATTTGATTTATCATTATCATATTTCGTCTTGTCATCATCAAGAACAATATGGCATGATTGATGATTATGATGTTCATGATGAAGATGACAACAATTATGATAAAAATTATATTAGTTATGATGATGGGGATGATGACAATTATAATGACGATGATAATGGTAGTAATGATGATGATCATCAGTCATCTCTAAAAAATAAAGTTGTTATTTTTCAAGCATATATCATGTCCTAACAACCCTTTTCGAGCACTCGTAACATTTTTTAGGTTGATGATATTTATTATGATGCCTATAATTATGAACAATTGATGACAATATCCATAATCATGATGGTGATGATGGTGATGATGATGATGAAGACATGAATGGTGATTATGACAATAATGAAATGATGACAATAATGATGACATTGATGGTGGTGATGATGGCGATAATGAAGATGATGACCCTCCATCTAAACTAGGGAGGTACTCATAATGAGACAAAATGATACTCTCAAGTTGAAATATTCATATAAAAAGGGATCTGGATTGATAAGCACCAATGATGATTTACATCATCATAGCCAACATTGTCAAAATAGTAAGGCCTTGACTAACAAGTTTATCTCTCCATTAGATTAGAGCACAATGTTGGGAGGCATAAATTTGGACACCACTGCCTCTCTAGACACTTACCCCACCAGGACGTTCACCAGGTATGTCCTCACATGATCATTTCCTAATACACTATCATAATATTTGACACTAGGAAATGTTAATCCTCGTGACTATTCTTATCTTGGATTAATGTACTTGACTTATGGCAATTAGTCCTAGTCAAAGTCCAAATTCTCAAAGAATATTGGTCCTAGATGTTTATCTAATCCACCATTCTCCCTACTAGTGTTTTTACTAGGCTTATGATTGTTAGTCCTGGCCATAGTACATGACACATGGATAATATGGTGTCTACCCTCACTCCCTCTCAACCAAAGAAGAGACATCCACAAGCATAAGATTTTCTCAAGAATACCCATCATTTTCATAGAGAATAACATCATTAATTTGTTTTCATCGCATGATGCCTTTATGATTAAGCATTCATAGATTTGTGGCAAAATATTTCCCCTTTTGTCATTTGTGATGAAATAAAATCAAAAAGTGAAAGCTAAAATCACTAAAGATACACTATATTGATTTATCTAAGTCTAAACTCTAAGGTTGAAGTGAAAATTCATGTGAATCTTATACCTATGAGTTGTGCCAAACTTATGAAAACCTTATTCCCTAAGTCCTATATTTAAGAAAATGAAAAAGAAAGAAAAATAAGGGCCAATGAATGGTAACTCATGTATTCACTCCCTCTTTGAAAAATATATGAATATATACACTCCTAGTCACACTTGATCACATGTTTGGGATGGTTAAATCATGAATTCCTCTTTTCTCCTTGCATTTTCACTTCATCATTTAAGCACCTAATTGGGGACCTAGGGAATGTTTGTTGCCTAAGGCTTTCATGTCTACTCTTGGTTTACTTATGTCACACTATTGTCAATTTATGTGACGGAGTGAAATACATAAGTTTGTGGAGTTATTAGAGCGGTGTATTAAGTTAGTCACCACACACACATGTATTACATCTCATTGATCCACATGTGTGGGTTGGAGATTCATTGCTTGAAAACTTTAATGGAGACTACTTTATGGCTTTAATGGTATAGCTTACAAAATACTTTTTCAAACATTGCTATTCATCCTTTCTTTTCCTCGAGACACTTGATAATATTGAAGTCACTCCCAATAATCCATGGAGATGGGGAGTATAAATTACTTGTGCTAGAAATAGAATTGAGAAATAGAGGTTTTCCATTTGCGATATAGGAGTAATAGACATTAGATACATGGTAGTGGTCCTCGATGTCAATTAACTAAAATTGTATTGTCATAATGTGAAAAGAGGTAAACATATTGGTAACCTTGATGTCTTGATCATTTCAAATAATAACCATTCCACCCAAGTATCTCTAAGCGTCAATCACTACTACTTGGAAATTCCTCCCCCATTTTCTAATTATATGAGGTAGAACCTCACTTAATATTTTTTCTTCTTATATCAACATTATTGATGGGTGCTTTGCATACCATTTTTTTTTTTAGGAGTCTTTGTTTTCCTTTACTATTGAGGCTCTTCATGTTCCATGAGACTATTTTCATCGAGAATTTACATAGAAAGGAAGTATAATGTAACTAAAAAAAACATGTCTCAAGATTTAAGTGCTTGGACAATTCCACTTCATGACTCCTATATTTCCTTAACCTGGGACCGAATGGTGAACTTGATGGCCTAAAGGGAAATTGACCAATGAAAATCTAAGAAAGAGGTGACTTTTGACTTTATCACATACAATTTACTATACTAAAAAAAATATCCATAACAATTTCATCAATCAATAAATCATTAAAAAAAATATCCAAAACAATTTCATCAAGCAATGAATCATTGCATTATAAAATACAATCTATAAACATTTTGGGAATGTTTTGCTAAAACATGCTCAAAAACCAAAATATTTAACAATAATATGGACAATAACGCATTTTGATAAATTAAATAACATATTATCAAGCCTAAAAAATGTCACTAACAGAAAACTATAAAGCATGTAACAAATGGAAGTGACCACTCAAGGTCACCATAAGACAATTAATCTATTAAGATCAAGATTAATGGAGACAAAGATCTACAAAGGACAAATGCAAACCTATTTTAACTTTATTGTTTTATTAGCCCGATTCAAGATGAACATTTAAAGATATCACGAAGAACATAATTAGTTTTATTACGTTAAGAAAACCCAAGCACATTCTATAACTTAGCAAGGAAGAGATGTATAGCACCCATCTCAGCGACACAACAGATGGCATTGAGTTACTTTTTTATATATAATTTAAACTCCTATCATAAAATCACAAATTTGGCATGAATGGAATGTTTAAAATCCATTTTTATAAAAAAAATATATAATTTTTCTTATAGAAAAAAATACCAAAAACTAAATTTATATTTTTTAGAAAATAAAAGAATACTAAAACTAAATATATATTAAAAAAAACTAAAACATAGGCAAACTAGAATTTGAATTTGACACTCTTGTTCACTTTTGGAAACTCATATGGTGGAATGTGATCTCTTTATCCTCATCTTAGCTTTTTCCTAAAAATAAAAGCATACAAAAGCGGGAAAGAGCCATAAAGCATCGAGAAGCTTTTTCCTAAGCACAAAAGCATATAAAAAGTGGAAAAGACCATTTTATATGAGGAAACATTATTCACCCAAAAGATTTTTCCCAAATTGAACTAATGAGGAATTTGGGACATCTTCATAGCCTTTACTTTCCTATATATTGGAGGCTTGGCCATTGAAAAAATGATGGGAATTCTGTATTGTCATGTTGGTGAGATCTATCTTGAGAGGGAGAGTTTTGGAGCTATGAGTTGGGGGAGGTGTTGTTGCAACTACATCTGATTGTTGTAACTATCCTCCAACTCCTTTATTCATATAGATCAATTATTCTTCCTTCCATATGTTTCTATTCATTCTTCACTTCTTCTATTTCACTAATGGATGTGTGGAATTTTGGTTTGTATTTATTTATTCAATAATATTTATATGTTTTTGATAGTTTCGATTATCAAGATATTATGTTGTGAAGGTTATTTTATTCTCTCTCTTATGTGTAGGACCAAGCTTTGGAGCTAGCTAGGAGCACTTCCTAGCTATACCAAAAACTCCAAGAAGACCTGCATGCAAGGACTCACAAGAATTAATTCTCTTTTTCTTAATCTATACTCTACATCTTGATCTATTAAGAATCCTAAGCCTTAGAACAACCTTTCTCTTAATTGGTTTGTCCTAGGTTTCCGGGATAAACTGAGAGGGTTTTATTTTCATCTAATCATGCATTAAATCCTACAACAAAATGATATTTAGAAACTTTAATATATTTCACTATGTAAATGAACTTAGTAAAATGAACCCATAGAGGGGGTCATAAATGGAAATAAAAGTAAAACTGTAAACAAGAAGCCAAAAGTGGATTTAACCATGGATGGAAAATTGGGAGTAGAATTGGATGTTAAACTAGCCATCAAAACAAGATGCAAACAATGACACAAAAGGGTTTTAAAGTAAAATAAAGAAAATGGTGCAACATTAGACACAAAGAAGGGAACAAAATAGGACATATGAAAGGATATCGAATTGGGCAGAAACAAGGATGCAAAAATGGACACCAAAATGAGGATTCAAGGAATGGTGTGAAATTAGGATGAAAAAAGGATGTAAGAAAAGAAACAAAAAAAGATGCAAAATGGGACTAAAAAAAGGTAAAACCAAGGATGTCAAAAATGATGCATAACTAGATGAAAATTCAAACTAAAATCTAGGTGCAAAATGAGATGCAAATGTGGACACAAAATGTGGCAAAAAAAAGGATGCAAATTTGGAAGCCAAAAAGGATGAAAAATTAGATACCAAAAAGGATGCAAATTTGTATATAAACAATGGTGCAAAATTGGACACAAAAGAAGAAAAAATGGTGCAAAAATGGGCATAAAAATGGCTCAAATTTGGATGCAAATTGAGATGCAACATTGGATGTAAAATTAGGTGCAACAAATAATTCAAAACTTGGTGCAAAAATGGGCATAAAAATGGCTCAAATTTGGATGCAAATTGAGATGCAACATTGGATGTAAAATTAGGTGCAAGAAATAATTCAAAACTTGGTGCAAAAACAAATGCAAAAGTAGACGAAAAAAATGGCTCAAAATTGAACGTAACAATAGACACAAAATGGGATGCAAAGGTGGATGCAACATAAGGTTCAACATAGGATGCAAATTTAGATGCTCAAAAGGATGCAAATTGGATGCAATACATGGTGTTAAAAATGATGCTAAATTGGATGAAACAAATAATGCAAAATTAAATGCAAAATATGGTGCAAAATAGGATGCAAAAAAGGGAGTAAATAAAATGCAAATGTGGATGCAAAAAATGGTACAAAAATGCATGCAAAATTTGACACTAAATCAGATTCAACATATGGTGCAAAATTGGATGGAAAAAGTGGTGTAAAAAAAGGGAGAAAAACTGCCATAAAAATAGATGTAAAAATAAGTACAAAATTAGAAGCAAAAAATGGCATAAGACCAGATGCAAAAATTGGCATAAACTAGATGTAAAAAAAAGGCACTAAATTAGATGTCAAATATGGTGAAAAAATCGATACAAATTATGACACAAAACTAGAAGCAAAGAATGCCACAAAAGAGGAAGCAAAAAATGATGCAAAAATAGATGCAAAAAATGGCACAAAACTAGAAGCAAAACCTGTTGTAAAACCAAATGAAAATCTTGGTGCAAAATATGATGCAAAAAAAGATCGAAAATTTGGCGTAAAAAATATGCAAAATTTGGTGCAAAAAATGACGCTTTAAAAATTGTACAATAGAGCCAGATTTAGCGCCAGGTTACTCATCCCAATTAAGAAGAAAATGCACTAAAATCTGGTGCTAAATCTGGCGCAAAATGTCTGTTTTGTTGTAGTGATGGTAGCTTACAATGTACTTCGACAAGTTGATGTGCATGACCACTAGCACACACTTGAAGATCAACACATACACTATGCATCCATGTGTTTTCAGTTTAGCTGCACCAAAGAAGACCATGCACATGTTAGCAGACAAGTTGGATGAAGGAGCTGAACCAATGCACCGGTTGCAACTGAGGCAAGAGTTCACTTCAACAAGATATCACCATGAGGTGCATGCACACCATCACAGACAACTAAGCTTGGCATCAGTTCACCACCTTCACCATTGTTGAGCCCCAAAATTACCTCTCTTCCAAGCATTTTCTTAAACCATTTCTCTTCTATTTTCCTATGTCAGTGGATCCTAAGCTATCAAAAGTTGTTACATGTCGAGTTCAGGAGTGTATTTGAGTGATTTTCAAATTATATCATTGTGTGTGCTATTTGATCTAGGTTTTGTTTATCAACTACGAAATGTAGCCACTTTCTGCAACTAACTCACAATTTCGCAGCCGTTTTCATTGTTTTGTAGGTTACAGGTGTCAGTAGGAGGAATGAGACACATGGGCAACTTAGGAATGATCCACACATGCATGAGGTCCTATTTACTTAGCCAAATTCGGGAGGAAAAGTCTCAGTTAAAGGGTGGTCAACATAGAGTTCTACATCAACTAGGACTCTGTTCCTGCACGTAAAAGAAGCCTAAAACAGTTCCTGAACTCGTAAATCCATTTTTGCCACCTATAGGCCATCTCCATAACGCAATCCAACATCCACCTCGCATAGATTTATTGCTCATGGCAACCGAGAGGCTGAATCCTCGGATTTTGACCTGTTCATGTGTCTATTACTGAAGAAATTCCTCTCAGATACATTTATCCATTTTCTCTATAAATATAAGCGTTTGTAGCGCAAATAGTTAGTTCTTGATATTGTTGTTTTAGCTTTATTTTGTTGTTCTGTAATCGAGAGACATATTACTCTGTTTCATAATACAAAACTCTATTTTTCACATAGTTATTTAAGCGTGGTTTGAAGTAACAGCGTGCTAGTCCAAAGCTATGTAGAGGGCCGCTATGTAGCTGAGGTCCCTTTTTTGTTTTTGCATAGTTTTTCATGTATATTTTCTCTCATTCGAATTGTACATTTCTCTTGTTTTGCTTATGATCATAATTGTTCTGACTTTGTACATGTCTTTGCAGCTTGTGACATTTCTTACTAACAATGCACTTCAGAATAGGTCTTTAAGTCTGGTTATACTCGAGCTTCTTAGTGTATTTTTTGCATCAAGGTGGTGATTTGAGACTTGCTTCCTCTGCTGAACTTTAGTTTTCAATTTCACTTGTTTATGCTTTTATTTAGTGAGATTTGTTTACTACTTAAGATAGTTTAGATATCAGTTCTTCATGCTATATGATGATGTCTCCAAAGCCTTTAGCTTAACCCCGTTTTAGAAGTTAATTGGCGAGCTATTGTGATTATAGGTGAAGTAATTGATTTTGCTTTCATTAGTATGCAAGTAGATAATTTATATGTCAGTTCTTTCATGCTATATGATGATATTTCTAGAGTCTTTAGTTTAACCCTGTTTTAGAAGTTAATTGATGAAATATTGTGATTATAGATGGAGTAATTGGCTTTGCTTTCATTAGTGTGCAAATTAGATAATTTAGATGTCATTTTTTCCATGCCATATGATGATATTTCTAGAGTCTTTAGCTTAACCCCATTTTAGAAGTTAATTAACGAAATATTGTGATTATGGATGGAATCATTGACTAGTTTCTAGTTTCTTTACTTTTTGGTTTTGAGTTGCAGCAGTTTATTAGATTTCAATTCCGCAACTAGGATGGAAAGAAAAGATAGTGACCTCATTTCAGTACTTCATTTTTAGTTTGGTCTATGTAGTTGCATGTTTACATTCTTACTGAAGTTCTAATTTTGTAGAAAACATGTTTTAAGATCTCTTAAGTTTAAAGTTCGGAAATTATCATAAGAAGCATAAAATATTGTCTTCAACTCTACATCCACATTTGATCTTTAAAAGTATTCTTAAAACTTTTGCTAGGATTTCCATTGCATTAGAACAGCTTAGGATACCAACAAGAGCAAAAGCCAAAAACAAGATAAAACTGAAAACAATGAGGTAAGAAAAGGGTTGTCTAGCACATACAGTGCACTACACTTCATCAGTTTACGACTCCCAGATTAATAACTTATGTAGAAATTTAGGACAGACTAAATTGACTAAAAATTTTGGTGCCATTGTCGGGGTAGTGTAACTAGCTAGCCTATCTCTTACATCCAAAAAAAATAAAAAAAGGGAAAATTAATAATTTCTTAAAGTATGCTCTCCTTTTGCAGCTAGTGTAATCTGGAGGATCAGAAAAAAGAATTATTAGTTCAATAATTTGTTGAGTATGCTCTCTTCTTGCACCTAGTGTGATCTAGAAGACCAAAAAAAGGATTATTAGCCAAATTAAAATCATAAAAAAAAAATGACATGCTTAGAGAAAGAGATTCTAGGGGAATGTTTATAGCTAGGGGCAGAAGTTCGATTTTTACAACTCCAACTACTTCAAGGAATAGACAAGATACACCTCCATTCCAGAGTCATACTCCTAGCCTTAGGATTCCTGGAATTCAAGGGGCAGAAACTGAATTAGAAGATTCTCCTACTCCATCTACTAAATCTGACCTAGGAGAAGAACCCTTCTTCACCTCCAT
The DNA here is from genome assembly GCA_000404065.3 of Pinus taeda. Classification (NCBI taxonomy): domain Eukaryota; kingdom Viridiplantae; phylum Streptophyta; class Pinopsida; order Pinales; family Pinaceae; genus Pinus; species Pinus taeda. Next base: position 73,959 of record APFE031039752.1, read on the forward strand.
AGGAGAGCCTATTACAGTGGAAGTAGAATTACCTAGAGAAGAAGAGGAGGTAGAAACCCTCTCTCATCAGCCATTAATAGAAGAGCAAGAAGATTCTGAGGAAACTATCATCGCAGAAGAAGAATAAGATGGAGAATTTTCACTATTTGGAGGAAGGGTTAGAGGTAGTGGTAGAGGAAATAATGGAGGTGGTAGATGTAATAATGGAGGAGGCAGAGGTAACAATGGGGGAAATAGGGAAGGAGATAACTCATTTGGATTCCCTATAGTAGATGAGGAAACCCATACAATAATGAAAAACATTTCACCATCCGTTCTCTCAAACTTTTATGGATTGTGAAGTGAGGATCCTCAAACATTTCTATTTGAGTTTGAAGTCTTATGCCGAACCTATGACTTTCTAGAAGATTCTCAAAAACTCAAATTGTTCTCTTCAACATTGAAAGGGGTTTCTCTAAAATGGTTTATGGGATTAGTCACTCAATCTATTAGGACATGGAATGATATGAGGGAGGCATTTTTGGATAGATACCTGGATTATTGTATGCATAATAATCATAAGGATGAGGTATTGAAAATTATGTAAAAAGAAGATGAGAACTTGGAGGATTTGCTTGAGAGGTTTCAATACAACTTAAAGAGAGAAAAACTGAGCAATTTAGATGAGGAAACCTTCAAAGCCCTTTTATTGAAGGTCATTAGCGATGAATGGATAGATATGTTAAACATGATGGGGAAGGGAGACATCTCTCAACTTCCATTAAGTGACATAGTAGAACTATGTGTCCATCTCTCAAGGGGAAAATCTAAAACTAGAAAAGGGCCTAGAGATCCTTCTCTTATTAGAGAAAACAAATATGCAACTGGGACAATAAGTATGGGAGAGATTGGCAATATGCTTGATGAGTTCAAAACTAACATTCTAGGGAGCCTTAGTGAACAGCTAGACACCCTTAAAATTCAAAACGAGCAGAAAATAAAAGTTGATGCCTTAGCCATCTTTTGCCCAAAATGTAGAAAGAAACATGCTCTAAGAGAATGTCCCTTAGATGCAAAATTTATAGAAACATGTATGATTTTCTCAGAAATTCATGAGACCAAGGATTGTCCTTCAATCCCACGGCTTAAAGCTGTCTTTCAGGAGGACCCAAATTCTGTAGAGTCTCTTTGCTTTATTTCAAGAAGACCTTGGCATGAGCAACAAGATCAAGGATTTAACAATCCAATGAATTTTCATCCTCCACCAAATTGGAATTCTTGGCAACAACCTTGGCCTCAACCTCAAAATAAATATCAATCTCAATCATGGGCACAAGGGGTACAAAATCCTTACGGGAGATTTGCTCAATATTATCAATATCCTCCATCTTATCAGGGCTATCCTCCCCCACGAAACCAGCAACAAAATCCACAACTTCGAAATCAAAGCCCACAATTTTCATTGCGATTTCCATAACAATAACCTCCTCAACAAAATCAAAATACTCAACTCTTGCTTCCATTTCAACAGAACCCAAATCAACTACCAGCCCAACCATTACTAAATCCCAACTACAAGAACCCTCAAAATGCTTACACAGTAGAACGACAACCATTTCCTACCTACACGATTGTTCCTCTAGATCTTAATGATGTTCAACTTAGATCTGGTAGGATTTTAGAAA
>APFE031039752.1:78661-101101 GCA_000404065.3 Pinus taeda
GATGTTTTATTGTTATTGATGTTGCTATATTGATGATCAACGTAGAGGAGCTTATGTATTGTGTATGTTTTCTGCATTGGTACATGATCAGGATAATCTCCATTGAATATGTGTTAAATTATTCAAAATTTCTACAATATGTTTTTTGCAGTTAACCAACTTAGTCAAGCCATGGTTAAGCCAACTAAACTTATGTTGAGATACCTCAGAGGCACCACTCAGTTTGGTCTTTAGTACAAATGAATAGATGAAGTGAAGCTTCAAGGCTTCACAGATGTAGATTGGGAAAGGATTCTATCCGACAGGAAGAGCACATTAGGGGAATCTTCAGTCTTAGGTCAACAATAGTTTCTTTGTACAACAGGAAGCAAAGATCAATTGCACTCAGTTCAGTAGAAGTAGAGTACATGGTTGTTACTCAAGAAACTTGTGAGGCTATCCAGATGAGGAAGATCCTTGTTAGATTGTTTGTTCAGCAGATGGATCCAACAGTGATTTATTGTGACAATCCGATTTGCATCAAACTCTCTGAGAATCTAGTTTTTCATGATTGGTCCAAGCATACTGACATCTAGTATCACTATCTATGATATTCTATGCAGAGGAGAATCATGTTGCTGGAGTACATTCCTATAGAGAAGTAGGATGCATATATTTTGGCAAAGGCATTGTCAATATGAAAAATTGAGTTTCACAGAGGAAGGATCAGGGTAGTAGATAATCCCTTTTTTATTGTGAGGAACTGTTAAAAATAACAACAAGAAAATCCTAATTTAATTTGTCCTTGAATTAAATTGTAATTATATTCTCATAGCAACTTGTAGCAGTTAACTAAGTTAAGTTGACTTAGTTGGCTTAGTAAATTCGAGTTGGAAGTCTATCTAGAGTCATGTAGAGTGATCCCTAAATTTAAGGGCCCCAGGTTGAGTTCTTATTGAGTTGTAATTATTTAATTCAGCTTAACTGTGTTAAATTCAGTTAAACAAGTTCTAACTATTGGAGGAACTAGTGAGTGGTTAAGTGAATTCAATTGGATTTAATTCACATGTAGTGATCAATGTAATAACTGATAAATCACTTAAAAGTAACTCATGCATGTCAGTTTAGAGAAAGACTCAGTTGAGATTAGAGTTCAGGGACAATGTACTATTAATTGTAAAATCATCTAAATTAAACTGATGGTGCATGCAATCAGAGGAAGGCCTATGGATGGATTGCATAGTTATGAGTGATGAATTTCCCAATTAAATATGGGTTAATTCCCAAGGGAAAAATGCAAGGAAGTAGGAGCTTGGCAAGAAATAAATTTGGCCAATTATTGGCTTGAGTTGGTTTGTGAAGTAGTGAGTGAGATTGTACTTGTGGAGATATTGTTTAAGTTGAAAGAGCATTGTATTTTTTCTCAGATCTTTTGGTTAATGAAATATACAGATAGTAGGGGTTTTTAGCTGAGGCTCTCCCCAAAAAATTATTGTGTTATTTATGATTGAAATTCTTCCTTTTCTTCTTTGTGATTTCATCGATCAATTTTTGTTTTTGCTGATGAGTAGAGTAGATTCAAGTCAATTGTTTTAGCATATCACAATATGTAGTTTGAATCTACAATAAAAATATACAAGAACCCCTTTCTTCTATTACCTTTAATCATTCTCCTTCAGTGTACCCCAATCCGGAAATGGTTACCTTAAGGCTTCCAATAGAAATAAAATCATGTGAAAATGAAACTGAATAATTATCAAAATTGTTTATGTCTATTATGCAAGCGATGATGGCTTCATTAAGCCTTCTTTGCACTTCAAATTTTCCAAGGCCTCTTCCATGGATTGTAATTGAAGCTACAATCTCTACTTCTCCTCTTCCACTTCTTGTAGAATCCTCTAGAAGTAGTAGAGGAAAGATTATGAGTACTACAGATAGAGCCATTAGCATAGCGAACATTTGGCTGAAGGGACATCATCATCTTCAAATCAAATGTAATCCAAGATTAACAGATGAAGTAGGAAACTTCGAAGGAAACACACTGCAAACACACTTACACACCTATACTATATGTACACAGTGACTATGAAAAGATGATCTAAGCATAAATTTTTTTGAGGTACAATCCATTTCCAGGTTGTGCCAAGGGGGTTCCATAAAAATCAATGAGGTCATAATCCCCTTTAGAAAGAACATGCTTAACTATGTATGGGCCTAACCACATTGGTTCAAACTTCCCAACCCCTAAATTATCGACTTCTTGATTGTACAAAAGGACTAGATCACCTTCTAAGAAGGCACAAGGTTTAACATTCTTATCATATTGTGCTTTGGTGCATTTCTTGTGGACCTAATTGGTCATTTGCACATCACACCGGGTTTCATATAAACATTCTAGATGCAAGAGACGCTCTTCTTCTATAGAAGTTGCGAGGAGAAGTTCAATGGCAAGCTTCAAAGATGGAATCTCACATTTGATGGGAAGGATTGTCTCTAGACCATACACCAATTAAAAAGGCATGAATCCAGTGGCAGTCTAGACAGAGGTTCGATATGCCCACAAAGATGCATAAAGGATGAGGTTCCAATCCAATTTCTGGATCCCTATCATGCATAGTAGAAATATTTCATAACTTTGTTAATAGATTCTACTTTCCCCTTTTCCTATAGGTAATAGGGAGTTGAGTTGTCGTGTTGAAGGCCAAGCTTGGCGGTAAGCTCATTCATCATGTAATTTTGAAAATGTTTCCCATGGTCTATAACAATGGATTATGGTACAGAAAACCTAGCAATGACATGATTAAAAAGAAAAAGGGCAACTATTTCACTAGTGTTATTATATGTAAGCATCGCTTCGGTCCATTTGGTAAAATAATCTACCGTCACAATGATGTAGCCATGCCCCCCGACTGAGTGAGGATTACATGTCATAAAATAAATGCCCCATTTTGCAAAAGGTCTAGTAAAGATAAAAATATGTAGAGGAGCAGGTGGTGCATTGGTCTTACGATCATAGATTTAGCAAGCATGACACTTTTGGACCACAATGATGAAATCTTGAAACATAGTAGGCCAAAAGTAACCAACACATAAAAGCTTCTCGGCAGTGGCATAACCACACATATTTCCACCACATGCATCAACATGGAATTAATTTAGAACTTTCTCAGCCTCCTCATTGGTGAGGCACCTTCTAAATATGGTATTGATACCATGAAAATAAAGGGTGTCACCAATTATACTATAAATTTTTAGCCTGGTATCAAATATGTCATTGTTCAGAGTGAGAGGTATTACGATGTAAAGTATGGGTGTTGGATTAGTGGGTCTTGACCCAGTTTCAGAGTTAGTTGTGCCAAACAAATCCCTACATTACTGGCCCTTTCGGCATCAATCCACGGACTGCAGACTGAGGTCTCACCCGAAGCAGTATGGGGGGATGCTAGAACCAAGTTTCTGCACCCAGAGATCAGCGTGATGTCATTTTGTGCCCTAAATCTGCCTTCACGTAGATCGATAAGCCCTTATGGCTTATTGATATAACTTCCTTTAGCTAGCCTCTAGACCTCCACAAAGGTCTATAAATGTCATTCGCGGACCTTGAATGGACTAATAAGCTACTTACACACACCACAGATCATTCTTAACCTAGTAATTGCCCTGGTCAGCTTAAGTGTTTGATAACTTCAACATACAACAAGATAATCTTCGCGTAAATAGTTAACACTAATTGACCAAACTTCATTACTTTCCTTAGAAATCCTAAGACATACCTATCTATACAATCCCATGGTCCGCAAGCCATCGGCAGGTCCTCAAAAAGCTGACTTGAGTTACATAACAAAGGGTAAAACCCTTTATGATCCTTTAACTATCTACGTGCTCCACGACCACAACTTGTGGAGACTTTACATTTTATACAAAAAAATTGACCCTAGGGGACCCCATCCCAACAGGCCCCCAACACAAAGATCATGACTTGTCCTCGAGTCACTCGGCTGGCACAGAGATCTTACTACGAATATCCCCTAGCTCCATTTGTGCAACTGTTATCTCAGCTACGCTCTACGTGGCTGCTTGCTTGATCTACTCTGTGGTTGGTCCTACACTATCCTACCTTTTTTTGTTGTGTACTCTGCAAGTTCACCAATTTCTATGGAATGTTGGTGGAGACAATCTAGGCCTCATCCAACCAAGGCCCCAATATGGCCTTGAGAATTGCCTCTTTCTTCTGCACTTCTTCCACCTGTGTGAGCAGTTGCTTAGCCTCCTACAGCTTGGCAAGGTGTTGTGCGGTGGCAACGGTGTGTGTCGTCACCATCACTTCATCATATTGTTGCTGGAGCTCACAAACTTCATTATTCAACCTTTGCAAGTTGGGATATTCCTGCAAAGTCACTACTACCTCCATGGCTTGCTCAAACATCGCAGTGTAGTCCCCCACTGCAGCATCGACCGACGTAAATCCATATTTCGCAATGGCTTCACACTGTTCCCTTACCTCTGCCAGGGTTGAAGGTTGTGAATTCAACTCTAATTCTATGATTTTCAAGTTCATCTCAAACTGAACTCTAGCCACTTATGTCTTGGCATCACACACACCTGCAGCCAACTTTCTGATCTTCACCTCCAATGGTGCTTCCTTCGATATATGCAATTCAGTTATTATTCTACAAGCTTCTTCCACCGTGGCTGCAAGTTGGGAATTCTACGCCTGAATTTTCTTTTGTGCCTCCAGTGTCTCTGACTTCTCAGTGAACATTTGTTCGTTGTTCACTCTATACTCATTAATGAGGCTGAGTGTGCGTTTCTCTCGTGCACGGAACTCTGTTGTCACACCTGCCTACAGTGTGTGAAGATACTCATTTGGGAGCGCAACTAGGTTGAGGCTAATGTTCTTCAAAGAACTCACTATGGCCTTTTCATTGACTGCCTCTGTGCTCAAGGAGCCACTTGGCAGCACGACTACCTAGAGATCCAACGATTGAACCATCTCTACGGCCTGAGTGGTCCCAGTGCCAAACTTGTTGGTGGAGCGTTGATATGTCTTACTCTGACCTGGACCCTATTTTTTTGAATCTGTAGCTCATGCAAATTCTTCTGAATAGTTCTCAACACCTATTGTTGCTTCTGCTCAAACTACTGCAACAGTTCTATCGTGGTATCCTGCACCTTGTCGCCTATCTCATGCTAGTCATCGTCTGTTAGAGTAATTGGAGCTAGCGATGGCTTGGTCGCCTTTGATTTCTTCCACGGCCCTTCCTTTCCTTACTCTTTGTACCATTTGATCCGGAAGGGAGTGCTCTACCCCTCCTGACCACCGTCGCCCTGCTCTGACTGTTCCTCCTCCTATATTTGGGGTGAAGGAGAATTACCACTGCACTCGGAGTCACACTCTTCTTGTTCATCCTGCTACTTCGTGGAGTTCTTCGCTTCCACCTGGGCCTTCTCCTTAGCGTCTTTTCTCCGCTTCTTGGCCAACCGTTGAACCTTTTGCTTGCCCATTCCTTCTTTTTCTTCTCTATGGACTTGCTGGTGCCCATGACTAGATTGTATGGAGAATGTCAATCTGGAAGCCAACGCTTAATAATTTCCGGGATAATGTTGTCTGTGGCCAAGTAAGGAAGGTCAAACCATTTTTGTTGCGGATCCTTCCATGCTCTAATGTAGACATGGTGGAAATGTGCTTTGAACTCTGCATACTCCAAGAGATGTTCAAACACAGTTGGCGAAAACTGTGGCTTCTGGTTGATAGCCATGTGAATGCTTGCCTCCATCAACACCCAGAATATTTTGGTCTCCATGACATGCGCGACATCCTTTGTCACCTAGAGGAATGCAAACTGTGTAGCCTTCGGCAAATCCTTATCCACGGAAGGAAAATAGGTGTCTTCTGACAGATCCCATGTGACAAGCACAATGGAGAGCAACAACCATGAATAGGGAGATGTTTTACTCGCATCCTGTGCTTCTTGACAACTCACAAGGAACTCACTACAAAGACAGCACATCCAATTGAACTGCACGCCCTCCGCAACCTGGGAACCAAAGAAATCACTAGCATTGGAACCTCATCCACACAGAATTTCCTCATGACTTTGCCCACAAGGATCTGCATGGAAATCTGCACTGTGGGGTCGGTGATAGAGGTGATCAAGTACTCGCGTAGCTTCTTCACCAATTTTAACTTGTCCTTCATCTTTTTAGTGAGGTCGCACTCGCTCGTCTTTCTGCCAAACTCATTGCCCAAATTCAACCCTGAGCGCGAAAACAGTGGATCTGATGGATCAACATGTCAGTGATAGGGATCGACATGCTCAGCCACAAACAACCGTCATGCACCAGGGTTAGCTACTACTTGATCATAATTAAGTTGATGTTGGAGCGGTGGTAGTGGGGCACCTAAAATAGGTTCAACAACCCCAACTAATTCACTCCTCGAATCCATTCCATAGGCTCCAATGCGGTGACACATGATTCTTTGTAGAACACCCTCTTCATGTAGTTTTATGTTTCCAAGTGGGGGAACCTCTTGTGGTCTGCCAAATCCCAGTCTTCAATCTTGAGTTGGGGAATCTACACGAAGCACAAACCTTCAAATGTGATGTTCTCCGATAGCAGGTAGGGGTGTATTGAGGAGGAACTTTTAGGCATATGGGTCCTTATGGACCTTCAATTTTCCCTTGCGTGAAGGGATATAATCCGGTAGCTTGGATATAGAATCCATCCCCTCAGTTTCTATGTCCTTTGTGCACTCTTCATCCTCCAAATCCACCACCTTCCCCTTATCCTTAGCGCTCGACTTTTCTTTCTTCTGGGCATGTGTCGTTGCATGCTTCCTCGGTGACTTGCGCACTGGCATGGGCTTCTTCTTCTTGTCCTTCTTAGGTTTGGGGACTTCCCTCACCGGCGTAAGCTTCGGCCTAGGCGACCTCGGCGTTATAGGAACAACAACTAGAGCTTCCCTACTCATTACCTCTGGAGCAACTCCCTCAGAGGCAACAACTCCTCTAGTACTAGTAGTCTTTCCTAGTCCAGACATCGTACTGAGAATAAACCACTAGGTTTCCTTGAGTAACTTATCAAATAAAAAACTAGCGAAAAAATTAGTGTAAACCTAAGGATTCATAAAGAACTGACAATTGAACACTGAAATTATAAGGATGCGAAGTGTTTTTCATTGGACGACCACACATAATTTATAGGAAAATTTGAATTCAAATTCAACCGTTCCCCCCAAAATGCTAATTTGGCAGTAGATCTCCAAATCTTTCAGCCTTAAATGCCTTAAATTTCGCCCCCCCCTGCTCTTTTTAACCATCTTCTGGCAGTCAAATCATGAACAGTAACTGTAATAGTTACTTTCTGGCTATCTTGCATGGTCTCTTGTCCTATAGTGCAACTCCCTTCATGCTTCTTCTAGTACTGTGACATCATTCGTTTTCGTGTAGCCCCCCTGTCGCATAGCTCTATAAACTAGGCAGTGTAGTTTATAGTCCTACGCCTCCTTGCAGCTGCCTGGAGCGCTAAGACTATACTACCGTCATGTAGTCATTGGGTTGGATCCATGGTGTATGGCTTCAATTGACTTCCATTTACCCTTCCCGGAAATGGATCTCCATTCAATTTTGCGAGTTGAACTACTCCACAATTTGTAATCTCTTTAATGACATATGGCCCCAACCAGTGCATTTAAAACTTTCCTGGAAACTTATCAAACTTACTGTCATATAATAAAACCAAATCATTTACCTTGAAGGTGCGTAGTTTGATGTGTCAATCGTGCCAAGATTTTTCACATTCCTTCTAAACCTGTTGATGGAATCCAGCCAAAAACCTATCTTCCTTGAGCTCTGTTAGCTGCACGAGTTGATCTTCTAGGGCTTTATGCTCCAACATTCCTGTGAAAGCCACTATGTGTAGACTAGGCATGATATACTCCATAAGCATTACAGCTTCCACGTCATAAACCAACCGAAAAGGCGTTTGACCAGTAAGATTTTTGCAAGTAGTTCTTTATGCCCATAACACTGCGGGTACACGCACGTCTCTGTCATTTTTCTGCATGTTGCAAACCTTGGTCAATGCATTCTCCAATATTTTATTAAAATCCTCTACCATGCCATTGCCCTGAGGATGATACTGCATACTCTTCTAGTGATAAAACCTAGAACTCTTTTGTCGTCGCGTTGATCGTTTCATTGAGAAAATGCATACCGTGATCACTCATCAACACCTTTGAGCAACCAAACTTGGTCAACACATATTCGAATAGAAATTTTTTTGATGTTTCCCCTGTACATTCCTTCACAGGCTGTGCCTCCGCCCAGTTGGTCAAATATTCGGTTGCGGTGATGATATACCGCGCACCCATCTTCTTGCCTAGAGGATGGATCTGTCCTACAAAATCAATTTCACACTTCTAAAATCGCTACAATGACACTTACGGATTCAGGGGCAGTTCATCCCTTCATGATGTCTAGCTCATTCTCTGACACGTGTTGCATGCCTTACAATATGCTTTAGAATCCTTATGCAATGTTGGTCACCGCAAACTAGCACATAGAATCTTCTACGTTGTTGCTTTTCCTACGTAATTCCCTCCCGCAACTCCTTCATGAGCTTCAACGACGATACTGTTGTGTTCAAAATCAGGCACATAATTTCTAAGTATCTCATTCGATCCCATCTCATACAAATGACCTGCTATTACAGAAAAATCTGTCGCGCGCACCACCAATTCTTTCTTCTGCTCACTGTTGTATACTTCTTGAGTCATCCCTGTAGTAAAAAAGTGGATAATATCTATAAAGTAATTATCCGCTATGCGCACTGTGAAGTGCTACATGTCAAGCAATCCTTCCTCCAAATTAGTAGGTTCTTCTCTTGTTTTAATGCACAATAGATGGTCTAGCCATGTATTTAATCTTTCTGGCTTCACAATCACCTTGAAATTATACTCCTGAATAACAACAATCATCTGCATATCCCCCCCCCCCCCAAACACATGCTTATTAACTAGATATTTCAATGCAGAATGGTCTATGTACATCTTGAAATGTCCACCCAACAGGTAATTGTTGAACTTCTGGAGTGTGTACACCATAGCCAAACCTTCACACTCTATTGTCAAATAGTTTTTTTCAGCCTTAGACAACTTCCTACTGGAAAACACTATAGGGTGATCCAATTCTCCTTCACCGACCTGGGTTATCACTGATCCTAACACAATACATGAAGCATCCACATGCACATGAAATTCCTTCTTCCAATCTGGGAGACTAGGATCAGCACGGTGACCATTTTCTCCTTTAGTATGTCCAGGCTCTGCTGACATTCCTCATTCAAACAAAATGTAGCACCCTTTTCAATAATTTCTCCATAGGCGTGGTAATCTGGGCATAACTTTTAATGAACTTTCGATAGTACCCAGTATGGCCCAGTGTTGCACACAGTTGTTTAACACTTCGTGGAGACTCCAAATTAATTATGACTATGATCTTAGTAGGGTCCACCATAAGTCCTTGCCTGCATACCACATGACCCAACAAGATTCCAAAAGGGATGGAGAACAAGTATTTCTTCAGGTTTAGCGCAATCTGATACCTTTGACATGTATCGAACATCAAGCTCAAACTTGCTACATGGCACTTTACTAGCCCAAAGATTGTCCAATCATCAAAATATACCTCCAAGAATTTGTGAATGAACTCTTTGAATGTCATGATGACTATGCACGAGAATATCGTCAACGCGTTCTTAAGTCCAAAAGGCATTACTATATATTGGAAACATCCCCACTCTATTGTGAAGGTGGTCTTACTCCTATCTTCCAGTGTGATCTTGATCTAATGGTATCCAAAGAACCCATCAGGGAAAGAGTAAGCTTCCTGCCCTCTAACATTATCCAGTACTTCGTCTGTGAACGGAGTGGGAAAAGGATCATGAATGCAAGAAACGTTAAGCTTCCTGAGATCTACGCAAATCCTACTCTCATCCTTCTGCTTCTTTTCTTGAATGACCATTGGACTCACCTAATCAGATTCCTCCACCGGTTCAATAATACCTGCAACCAACATCTTATCCAACCCTAAGTGGACCTTTCTTTTATGCTTGGGATTAAGGTGGTATGGTCTCTACTTGATCGGCTTTGCGTCTGACTTCAAGGGAATATTCATGATGCCCAAGTCTCCTATGATATCTTTTAGGTTTGAAAATCTAGTAGGGAACAAATCGTGGTATTTGTGGAGCAACTCAACAACCTTATCTACCTTGGCATCGTCCCAGTGATCTCCAATCTTCACAAATTTTGGCTCCACCTTTGTGCCAATGTTCACTTGTCTAGTCTTCAATGGTGTAGTGATTTCGGGATTCTCTATCTACAGTCCCTCAACTTTGCAGTGGCCCTTAGCCTCTGGGATGTTAATAGCACTCTAGCACATGGTGCAACTAGGTGCTCTAATTTGGGTGAATCAAGTCTAAAGGATCCTACAATATTCTAAAGACTACTACCTTAACCTCCTGAAATGCTTTGTTGATGCTCTCAAACCCATCCTAAAAGATGAAGGTCATAAAAAATCCTTCTCTTAAGATGTCCCACTCCGTGGTACCATGGCGGAGCTCTGTTTCCATGTACCAATTCATAAGAACGTTCTACACAGTGTGACAGAAAATATGCACCCACCCTAGTTGCGGCTTTGTTCCATAGAACTTATTCCATTTGCCTAAATGATCGCACAGATAATTTCTCCCATCATATTTTTCAGCAAGCCGAACTTTTGGGTGACCGAAATGCAATCTCATCATTCTTCTGTACTTGTACCATTCATCAAAATTGTCTTTATGGTACCCCACCATGCATCCATAAATTTATCAAGCACCTCCCTTTCAAATGCATCCATAAATTTATCTACATCAATTAGACCATCATAATAAGGGAAACTTCTTACCTCAGATGATACACAACGTAACGATTTAGTCATTATATTACAACATAGCGTAGATACTTCGTGCAATCTATTTTGCTAGTGCTCAAATTCTTCGTCTGAATCTTATGTATAGGAGCTTTTACGGTCCCATGCAATTCATGCATCGACTATCAGATTAACCCAATCTTGATCTCGCATTGTTATCTTATATATATGGTCCAAATCATCATCATTTTCCTCATAGTTGCGGATTGGTTCAGTATAGTGTGATCCTTCTACAGGGTCCAATGAGACCACTACGTGGAGTGATTTCCTTTCAAATGACATTGACTACTTCTTTAAATTGATTACGCCATTCATATCAATGGCCCAATCGATTCCTAGGAGTACGGGGTATGGATTATTGTCATCAACAATCTCAATTACTTCAAAATCGGCCAACATGCTTACTCCTTCTATATCTATGATCACTCCATGCAATCTCCCCATAGGGATAATCTTTTGTTGATTTTTCATTCTCAATTGAAATGGAGAACACTGTAGTGCAGGTCTCCCCATTCTTTCCCATGTCTACTTAGGCAAAACATTCACATTTGACCCCATATCTAAAATAACTTGATCCATTTCACACTCTCCTATTTGCGCGAAAAGCTCATTTTGCACCCTGTTCTTGTCTTGTGTTTGCCTATCTTCCTGATTGTGCAGTGTCCCTCAGGAGAACCTTCCTTACTTGCACACTTATTTATCAGTTCTTGAAGCCCTTTCACTGCCTTTCTGTTGCATAGTAGCTTCATACAAGTTTCCAAGAAAGTGGTAAGCATGGAGGAGTCAACTTCTTCAGATGGCTTGTCTTGACTTCCTAAGGTAGATGCCTCAGTGAAGCTTTTCTTTGCTTCCCTGATTTTTTCCTTCTCGCGCTCCAAGTCAAACCCAACTTCTTTCCCCTGGAGCCTTGAAGATCCACTGATTTTCTTTCGGTAGCTTTCCTTTATCATCACCAATCATCATCCCGCTTCGTAGCACAATATTCGCATTGGGATCCTCCTCGCGGGGCTCAACCCTCATCATCTATAAATTCTGAGTGGGCTGCTAAGGTTGCACCTTCTTCTCCTGCATCTTAGCTATCAGTATAGGGAATTCTTTTATCGTGTGGTCAAACTGAGTACAATATCGGTAAGATGGGTGAGTTTGGCTCGTACACTCCCCGTGTGTAGTGTCGTTGCACTGTGCAATTGTAGAAATTATCTTGTCATCGACCTCTACCAGGTCCTCCTCCTCCTTGGACTCATTTGTGCCCCTAATATCCTTTGTGCGCTCCCCCAATGCCTTGATCTAGAGGTTGAGTTTTTTTCTACATTCGATACCTAGGCATTCTATCCATCATCAACTCATAGCTATGGAAATTATGCTCATCGTGGCCCACCAATTTATAGAAATTGCAGAATAATTGTTGAGGTTCCTGCACAATTTTTTGCAGTAAGTGGCAATTGTCTGTTACATGTTTTCTAGCTACCTAACAAATCACACACCACAACATGGGCCTTGTATTTGGTCCTGTTGGGGCTTCCTACCTCAAAGGTATGGCCCCTCCCCCTGCCATATAATTCGATAAAACAAGGCAATGATCCTTATCATGCCCCTGATTTTTACATTTTAGGCACCAAACTTCTTCGCGCACCTCCAACCAAGCGGCTTTTTCCTTCTTCAAGCTCTACAACTCCACATGAATTTATTGAACTCCCAAAGTCATGTCCTGGATAGGGGTCTCATGTAATCTCATTGTGATCTCCAGTGCTTCTGCCTGAGTCCCTATCTTTTGTTGTGACAAAGCAATTTTAAGTGCTGTAGGAGTGTTACAATGAACCAATTGTGGTGCTGACTGTCTGTGAGATTCATATCGGCTTTACAGATTATACACTTCAGTCTCTAGTCCAACTCCCATGGAGTTTCTCCAATCCTCATCGCGATTTCCTTGAATCCAACGATTGATTGTGATTCAGACTTAGGCCTACCAAATTCCTTATTCAGAGCAGTCTAAGTGTTTGCTAACAATGCCAATGGGTTATCCATGTCGTACTTAATGTACCATGTCAATGCGTGATCTTGTAGAGAAGTAACCAATTGTGCCTTCTTTATATTATCATCTATAATATTTTGTGTTGTCCATATAGCCTTCGCAACGAACCAAAGCTGATCCAAGTCCTCACTTCCCAAGCCTTTGAAAACGGGCAACTTCATGGTATTCGACATGTTGAACGGTGGTAGAGGTGGTGGTGGTGTGGGTGAAGGAATATGTTGTGGAGGTGAAGGCAGAGGTGGTGTGGGCGGATGAGGTATTCATGTAAATCCCAACTTTATCAACTATACCGCACTTTGCGGCGAGGCCTATACCGCTTCCTCGTCATCAGTTGAAGGGGTTCTATAAATGGGATGTATTCAGGACTTGCTCTTCCTTGCTTTATAAATATTCATCCACTTCGCGTAGATCAAAACATCAAGGCAGTGGCATAACCCTCTTTTCACACAAGAGAATTTTAATCCAAGTATTCAAAGATTTCAAATACTTACCTCGCGGTCCTTTGAAAAAGCGCCTCTCTGCATCATTGTAGCTAACTGAGGTATTGACCACAAATTGTGTCACAAATCCTCATATTACTCGATCAAGCCAGTGATCGACATCATGCGTGATCTTATCTTCAGAGGATCCCAACCTCCTTATTAGCTCCGGGGTCCACACTATTGGATTGTCAAGCCTCCACCTTCCTTGGCCGTCTGCCAATTTAGCGATCCACTCATATAGTTTGATCAGGAAGGTGCAGAAGAAGATCTCATGTATCTCTGTGTATAAGTATATGTCCAACCACTGTTCTTTTTTGAGGAATAGATTTCTATTTTCTTGCGCCGTGAATTTGTGGATCTTTCTATCCAACCACTTCTCAATTTCCTTCAATGTTGGATTCTAGTGATGTGACATCACACATCTATTTATGTAGATCCCGGTCCTGGCAATAGAACCATTTGTTGGCTTAGTGGGTCCTGACCCAGGTTCAGAGTTAGTTGTGCCAAACAAATACTTACACTACTGGCCCTTTTGGCATCAATCCACAAAGCACAGACTGAAGTCTCACTCGATGCAGTATGGGGGGATGTTGGAACCAAGTTTCCGCACCCAGAGATCATCGTGATATCATTTTGTGCCCTAAATCTACCTTCGCGTAAATCAATAAGCCCTTATGTCTTATTAATATAACTTCCTTTAACTAGCCTCTAGACCTCCGTGAAGGTCTACGACTGTCGTTCGTGGACCTTGAATGGACTAATAAGCTACTTATGCACACCACATATCGTTCTTAACCCAATAATTACCCTGATCAACTTAAGTGTTCAATAACTTCAACATACAACAAGATAATCTTCGCGTAAATAGTTAACAATAATTGTGTTCATAAAACAGTATAAATCATGTAAAATCACACATCAATACATCATTATTTCATAAGCCTAACATTCATCACAACATAAAGCACATTCATTCATAACTGAAGTAAATAGGAAAAACACGGGAATTTCTACAATAATCTTCTTTACTAATACTCAGTTCAACTTATAGATTCAAGACTTCCCTATGCACTCAGCTTCAGGGGTCCGCGCACTCAGCTGCTGACTCTACTTTAGGCCTCTGCACACACAGATGCAGAGCCTTTCTTCCTACTCTTCTTCTATAACTCTTTAGACTTCTCCCATAGACCAAACTTCATTACTTGCCTTAGACATCCTAAGACACACCTATTTATAAAATCCCATGGTCCGCAGATCATGGGTAGGTCCTCAAAACGCCGACTTGACTTACATAACGAAGGGTAAAACCCTTTATGATTCTTTAAATATCTACGTGCTCCGCGACCACAACTTGCGAATACTTTACATTTTATACAACAAAACTTGGGCTTTTGCCCCAAAATTGACCCTAGGGGACCCTATCCCAACAATGGGTCTAGAGATATATGATAATATTCCCATACCAAAGATCAGATGAATCAATAAGAAACAATGACTCATTATGAATAGAATTGTTAGATGTAGACTTAGTTTCAGATGAGGGAAGGTCATAAAGTAGTTCAATGAAGACTAGGGACTTATTAGATTTGGATTTGATGAATTCCAAATTGAACACTTGGAGAATAACAATCCATTTAGATTATTTTCATCCCAACAATTATCGTGATAGAATATATGTCATGGGGTTACAATTAGAAACTACCATAGTCTTTTGAATAAAAATGTAGTGGCGAAAAATTTGGACAATTTGAACAACTTCCAAAGATGACTTTTCAACATGAGTATATTTGATTTTAGTGTCGTTCAAATTCTAACTCAAATAATAAATGGGATTTTAATTCCTGACATCATTTTCTTAGACCAATACCATAACAATGGTATTAACGACAACATCGAGATATAGGAAATACTCACGTTGATAATAAAGGGGATACAACAATGATTCTAGAATCAGAACATCTTTCAAAGCATCAAAAGCTTTTTTGGTAGTATTGTCCCAATGGAAGGGAACTCTTTTCTTCAATAATTGAGTAAATCCTTTGGTCAATTCAGCATAATTGGGAACAAATATTCGTACAAAGTTAGCCTTCCTTGGAGGTGTTGTAACTAAATAAGTGAGGAAAGGGCAGGAAATTAAGAATCACCTTCATTTTAAGTGGATCAATACGAATTCCTTGATTTGACACAACGAAGCTGAGAAGTATTCTGGATTGGACACAAAGATGCATTTGTATGGATTTAACCTGATAATATAATGTCTACAACATAAGAAAATGGCTCTGAGATGCATTAGATGATCCTCATGATATTTTGAATGGGAAGGTAAGTCGTCCACATAGGGTTGTACAATGTGCTTACTATCATGGAAGGAATAATTCATATCACTCTAGAAAGAGCTTACGATAGGTGAACGTGCCACATGGAAAAATAAATGAAGTTTTATGTTTGTATGATGGAAGGATGTTGATTTGGTTGTAGTAAGAAAAACCATCCATAAATGATTTTTTTTTTCTTCCGACACAATTGTCAACAATTTTGTTGATAAATGGAGTCAAATAATTGTCCTTACGATAAGCACGGTTGATATCTTGATAATCGACACAAACACGAATCATACCTTTTTTTTCATGATAGGAAAAATTTTCAAATCCCAATCAATAAGAAAAGTTGGGTAAATGAAATTAGCTCGCAGACGTTTTTAACCTCCACTTTAATAGCAACAACTTTCTTAGGATGAACCAAACGCAAGTGTTGTTGGATTGGCTTAGCATCTGGATATGTTCTAATTTCATGTACATTAATATTGGGATCAATACCTGGCATCTCTTCATATGTATAGGAAAAAAATTCACGAAATTCCTGGGAAAGGGATTTATAGATCTTGACCTCATCGGGAGAATAAGAGGCACTAATATGTACATTTTTGACAATTTTGGTTTTAATTGAAATATCAAGAGGAATAGTCCATTCAAAATTCAATAATTTATTCTCTTAATCAACGTCTTGGATAGATATGGAATTCATAGATTTCTCAATGGCATTGGATGAATAAATATATCCAAGTTTATCCTCATAGGTCTTAGGTAGGGAGGAACAATGATGACTATTTTCCCACGACGCATCATTTGACATCATGATTTCCATGATGCTTTCATTAGCAGAGAATGTACCAGAGAAAGGATCAGAATATGAACCATAATCTTGGGAATTATCGAACCAATATATTGAGGAGGAGAAAGAAGAATGTGCCAAACATGCCGAATAGATAGCTTCATATTTGAGCTCAACATGGCTAAGCGACATGTGGTCACCAATGTATCAACATTAGAGGCATATGGAATTATCAAAGGAACGATTGGAATAGTATAAAAGAAATCATATTGATGAAGATAACCAAGTTAGGAATGTTAGGAGGAGGAAGGGAAGATGTTCCCATCAAATAAGAATCTTTAAGTAGTCCTACTACGACATGTTGGTAAGGTTGTAGGGATTCACCCACAAGAGGGATGCTTCCAATAGTTTGAGAATTATTGGTAAAAAAAGTTAAGCTGGTCGATTGCCACGATGCCCCCCTGGTAAGGGAAATCGATCATCCTAAATTAGGTTGAAATGGTAGTGACCATGGCATAAATCCATGTGCGGCCCAGTAAAAGGTTATAATCCAAAGGTCCATTTATAACTTCAACTTCTACTGAAATCATTTTGCCAGCGAATTCTACTTGCAACATATTCAAAATTCCATAAGGCTTGAAGCCTCTTCCATGAAAGGATTTGAGAGTAGTCGGTGACTGATTAAGTGAAGGAGAACCAATAAGCTTCCAATAGGGAAGTGACATGATATAGGTCGAAGCACCTTCATCCAAAATTATTCGATGGATAGTCTTACTTCAAACAACAACCTCAATCATAAATGCCAGTTGTGGTGGAAGTTTGGGTGTATGATTCTCATGATTAAAGACCACAAGATTCGAATCCTAAGGATCAATGCCTCTAATTGCAACTAGTAAAGATCTCTTATGGGCAGGACAATTATGCAAAATCTCAAGAGTTGACATAGTAGAATGGGATTGAGCTAGGTATTCTACTACATTATAATTTTGTGCATCTCTCACACGAGGATTGAATGTTGATTTATGAGTAACACCCTTGGGAGGTTTAATAATTAATTCAGTTAGAACCGCATTGGGAGAAGGGTTTGAGGGAGATGAGGTAGAACTAGTAGATTAATTAGTAGCGTTACCAACTGAGGGATTCACATTACCGTAGTCTTTATTTATCGTAGCCACCATGATTTTTTATTTATTTTTATTTTTCCAGTTTGGTGGAAGATAACATCATAACCGAGGAAGAGGATGTTGGATCCCATGCAACCATGTTCATCTACTGATTAGGGAAGGGATATGTTAACACAACAAGCACGGTAAATGACAACTTGAGGAATTGATTAACTTTTGCTCGATGTGGATAATCCAAGGTAAACTGTTCCACGTTGTAGATAAAGCAAGGATAATGAGGTTTTTGTTTATCTTTAGGAGACTAGTTATTTTATTTATCTTGCAAAGAATTATATTTATTCTTATTTCCTTTTCCTTTCTTTTTACTTCTGAGTTGCTGCAATTTTCCTATCATAGATTGGACGACATTAATCTCATAAATTATCGCAAGAGTAGCAGAGGAGGGGTTTTGAGTAGTCACAGCAGGAGGTGAACCAAATAGTTTACTCACTGTCTATGGGTTGGTGGAACCAATGATGCCATCAACAACATGTGATTCTTTAGTAGGAGGTGGTGGAATAATGTGCTGAGGTCTTGGAGCATCAGGTATTTTTCATAGAGCGTGCCAGATTGCGTATAAACGAGATTTCTATATTGGGCACAAGCAATTACTTTCTCTTCAGTAACAACTACGACTTTATCAAAATATTCAATTATTGGTGCTAACAATGATTTGGTGAACAATTAAGCCAATAACTGATCAATAACATAAGTTTTAACCAATTGATGTTGACATCTCCACTCATGAATATGATCTGATATATGGGTGCAATCAGATTGTTTTGAAAGAGGTCAAAAGTTCGGTCCCAATTTTGTAACGAATAAGAAACTAAAGTGCGTTAGAAATGTATTTTCTATGGCACTGAATTTGTTGAAAGAATCTCGTGGCAATTCGATATACCACTTAGCTTTCGTACTAGTGAGATTTCTTTGGAAAATCCGTAAATGGATAGAATCATCATTTAAGAAGTTTGATGAATACCATAAATGATATGTCATAACATGAGTAGATAGATCTTCTCCAGGATTGCCATTGACTTTGGGAATGTCACTTGGTAACTTCGTAGGAATGACCAGCCACCATGGAGAGTGATAAATGGGATCATTTGTAAGCTGGGTTAAATCTAGAAGCTCAATAGTTGCAAAAAACAATAATTTCCTATTAAAGTATTCTTGGTAAGGTTGAACTTGAGGAGGAAGGTTAAATTTTTGGTGGAGGATACCCTAGGTATGACAGAATAGGCCAGGCCACTGGTACTTCCATTCCTGGGTGTGGAGGATTATGATAAGCAGGATATGTATAACTAGGTTGTCCAGGATAGATATAACCTTGATGAGATTATAATGGTTGTGTTTGAAGCTGTTGACCTTGATAAGGCATTTGTTGCATAGGAGCTTTAACAACAGGCACTTGAGGGATACCTTGGTATGGTTTGCAATAGGAATTTTACAACATACCTACATTAGGTTGACTGGTTTGTGCCTGTGCCATGCCATGTATAGGTTTTTGTACTTGAATTTAATGTTTGGACTGACCAAGTGGTGGGGTTTTTAAGGCAACCTGAAGATGTTGGGTAGCTGAGATTTCATACATCCTAGATATTGGTGGAATAGGTTGCATTTGAGATGCAACTTGGGTTGGTTGACTTACTTGAGATACAACTTGGGAAGATTGAGGTATATATTGGCAAGTAGGAATCTAAGATGTAGCTAGAACAAGTTGAGAAGTCAGTAATTGAGTTAAGGCCAAACTAGGTTGTACAAGCAATGCAGGGTGCCAAGAATTGGCATACATTCATGGAAAGGGAGGACCAATAGGATGTTGAATTGAATAGGTATGAGATGTAGGTTTTAACCCCGTACAGAAATTACCTGCATATGAATTCTAAAACATAGAAAAAACAGTGCGAGAGAATAACACATAAAATACATATACACAAATATTTTGTTCTGGATCCCAAAACCAGGACTACCAACTTGATTTTTCATTATGTTCCTTTCAATGTTACAATACATATTTATACATGACGAAGCATCAAATACCATGGACGGAAAACCATCGCATCCAAAACCATGGACCAAAAACCATCGCATCCAAAACCATGTGTAGGTCTGCCCAACCTAATATAGGGTCCAAAAAAAAAATTTCTGGGGTGTTTCCTCGAACCCCATAAAGTGGGTTTACCTGCACCCCTCAAATCCCTTGTGATCCCCCCAACTACACAATCGGCACAACGAAGGGGGGGCTCCACCCCCCTGCTAACCCCCCGGTTAACTACGTGGGCTAGTTGTGGAAAGAATATAACACAACCGAACATTCCCCCACTTGTTGTTTTGTTTCCACAGGGAGCCACAAGAGATCTTATTCATTTATCCAACGTCGCAATGCCCATTGTTCCTCTATACCAAGAGAACTTCTCAGAGCTCACAGATTTTGTCAATGCTCACAGATTTTTTCAATGCATCTGCAGTATTCTTCAAAGTGTCCACCTTTACTAAGAAAATTACACTTTGGCTATCACAATCTATCCTTATATCTCCCTATACTAACCCCATATTTGAACACAATCTCTGCAACCAAACGTCTTCCTTGCTTGCATGAGTGGCTACCATGTATTTTCCTCTATAGTTGATAGTTCTACTACAAATTTTTTCTTACTCATCCAACTGAATATGCCTCCAAATAGGTTAAACGCATACCCACTTGTAGATATTCTTTGATCCAGATCTCCAGCCTAGTCTACATCAACAAAGCCATGAATATCCAACACTCTGTCCAATCTTGGTAGTCCTTGGTAGCACAAACCATAATCGCTGGTGCCACGCAAATATGTGAAAACCCGCTTCACTAATGTCTAGTGCTCCTTCCCTGGTTTTGACATAAACCTACTCAATACTCCCACTGCATGTGCAATGTCTAGTCTAGTATAGACCATCACATACATTAGGCTAACGACTGCACTTGCATATGGAACACCAGACATGTCCTCTTGCTCTTCTTGTGTCTTGGGACACTGTTCAACAGATAAATTTATACCTACAAGAATAGGAACCTTCACCAGTTTACTATCCTACATCTTAAACCTCTGCAATATTGTCTCGACGTACTTCCTCTGGTTTAACTAGAGCTTCCTCTTTCTCTGATCTCTTTTAATTTCCATGCCCAAAATATAGTTTTCAGCACCAAGATCTTTCATGTCGAATTTGGAGGACAAATGAGTCTTCAAAATCCTAGATAATTTCTCTGTAATTTCCAACCAGCAACATATCATCCACATACAAGACCAAATAAATAACATGGTCACCAACTAATTTAAAATAAATACAGTGATCTTCTTTGCTTTTGGTGAAGCCGAGTCCCCGTATAAATGTATCAAATTTCTGATACCACATCCTTGGTGATTGTTTTAACCCATACAAATACTTCTTTAACTTGTATACCAGTTCTTTCTTACCCTTCACCGCAAAACCTTCAGGTTGATTCATGTAGATATCCTCTTCCATATCCCCGTGAAGAAATGATGCCTTCATATCCATCTGTTCTACCTCAAAATCAAAAGTAGCAGCAATAGATAAAAGTAATCTAATAGAAGTTACCTTGGCAACAGGAGAAAAAATATCACCAAAATCAATTCCTGACACCTATGAAAAACATTTTGCTACCAACCAAGATTTGTATTTCTCCACCTTCCCTTCTACATTTGTCTTCTTCTTGAACACCCATCCGCTGCCAATGGGTTTCCTTCCAGCTGGCAACTCCACCAGATCCCAAGCCTCATTTTTTAGCAAAGATGCCATTTCATCAACCATGGCCTCTTTCCAGAGTTTTCAATCCTCTGAATCTACTACTTCCTACATAGTTCTGGGATCATCATCAGTAATAGATAAAGTAAAATTTGAACATAAGGCAAATGGACTATGCCTTTTTGGCTGCCTTCTTTCTCGAACTGATCTTTCCACACTCAGAGTTTGTGGCTCTTCATCTTCTAATTCCTCCTTTGCTGTAGAGTCTGATTCTTCCTCCTTTAGCTCAAACTCTATCTTCTCAGGTTCCTTTAGTTGGAGTTCATGTTTAATAACATCTTTCACCTCTAGGAACACCACATCTCAGATGTACACAACCTTCCTTGTTACTGGGTTCCAAAGCTTATAACCCTTTAAACCATCCTTATACCCAATAAAGATGCACTTTTCAGATTTACTATCCAACTTGGTTCGTTTCTCCTTTGGAACATGTACATATGCATCACATCCAAATACCCTCAGATGTGAAAGAGAAGGTTTCTTACAAGTCCATACGTCTTGTGGAGTCTTATCCTCCAATGCTGATGAAGGTGACCTGTTGACCAGGTAACATGCAGTCTCCACTGCCTCTACCCAGAATTCTTGTCCTAACTCGGCACCACTAAGCATGCTTCTTGCCCTTTCCATCAACGTCTTATTCATTATTTCTACAACTCCATTTTTCTGAGGTGTATATGGAGTAGTCTTCTACCATGCTATACCACACTTCTTACAGAATTCTTCAAAATCCTTACTACAAAACTCTCCACCATTATCTGTCCTCAGCACCTTTATCTTCTTCTCTGTCTGTTTCTCCACCAGAGCCTTAAATTCTTTAAACCTGTCAAAGAATTCAGATTTCTTCTTAAGGAAATATATCCATGTATTCCTTGAGAAGTCATCTATAAATGATACAT
>APFE031039752.1:120276-147594 GCA_000404065.3 Pinus taeda
TGGGCTTGATTGTGGGAAAAACTCCACAGTTAAGCGCGCTTGAGCCAGAGGAGTTCTGGGATGGGTGACCTCCTGGGAAGTCCTGGTTACCGGTGCAAGCCCCGGAAGTGATGATTGATGCTATGTGATTCGTTCTCCACATTTCACTAGTTTCAATCCCACTTCTTCACCCCTGTGAGCATCACCCGATGCAATGAGTGCTAAGTGAACTATTCAAAAATAATGAGAAATTAGTCAGTTACGACTACCTCTCATGGAAATGGTCATACGTTTGAATGACTTACTTAACGCAGTTGAATCCCAAAATGATATCCAATATAATCAAAGCCGACATAACAATAATAATATAAGGGAACAACAATAACAATAGTCGG
This sequence comes from Pinus taeda, assembly GCA_000404065.3. Taxonomy (NCBI): domain Eukaryota; kingdom Viridiplantae; phylum Streptophyta; class Pinopsida; order Pinales; family Pinaceae; genus Pinus; species Pinus taeda. Next base: position 120,651 of record APFE031039752.1, read on the forward strand.
CTTCTATGGGGCACAATAATAACAATATGGGGACAATAGGGTATTGAGGCCTCAGAAATTTGTGGCAACAACAAAGGGGGATAACCACCCGGTCTGGACCTTAGAGTAGCTCCTTTTTCGTTTGGGATAGTGGCTCCAACTTGATATGATGGGACCAGTTTCCCAGTGTTTTGGGTTTATATGATTTGTGGGATTTTTCTGATGATTCACAAAAGCATAACTAAAAATTAACACAGCTTTATTGTAAGATGCAAAACTTTGAATTAAATCTATTTTAATCTAACACAGGGTATTTTTGGTTTTATGCCATATAAAAAGATGTCTATGTAATCTATGATGATATAGATCAATCGCAGACTATATAGAGTTAATATATTTTAAGATGATTCCTTTGACAAAATTGTTAATCAAAAGAAAATTGAAAAACATATCACATATTCTAATGATCATATATAAAACAGAACATTCTCTATCCTGATATTGTACAATAGTGCAACTGATACTTCAAACAGAGATGATAAATTTCATACATAATTCATGAAAGATAAGATTATCACTAATACTAGAACAAGGATTTAGCAAACATGATAACAGTACCAGATGTGTACCATTATGTTCATTTTGACTAATAATAATAGGCCATAATCAATCTTCTACCAATAAGCCTCCCAAAGAATACAATACTGCATCAACAGTGATCAACAAAAAGATATTTGAAAATACCATGTTCCATGATTCCATCAAGGCATCTACAAACTTACGATAGCGCATTCTTTGTAAATGTTGTTAATAAAATTCTGGACCCTTCTCTAAATGCATGAGAAGAGTTTACATACTATTCTTAATTAACTAAAAATAACTTATACAAAATATCTATGAGGAGGTTTTAAACAACCTTCCTCATTCCTAGTATCCAACTTTCCAAAAATAATACTGCTAAAAAATGACTCAGGTCTTTATTGATTAATCACTGCTACCAGCTTTGCCTCTTAGCTCACAAATATTAGACATTATCCTGACTTGTGGTGGCATCCTGAATTGTGTTCTCAACTTCCCTGCAAATATAGCATCATGTAAAGGTGGCAGCATTCTATGTACTGAATCCAAGGAGTAATTCAAGGTCATGATCTGACTATGTGGTTTGACCAAAAGTTGCCATACTACTTCCCAGTCAATTTTTTACAGCCCCTCAATTGTTTCCTTATGTAGTTGACTCTTATTCTTCCAATTCTCGTCTAATGCTTTAAGATCAGGAAGTGTTTTTGGATCACCCTCCTTTATGAGGTTGGAGGTATGCAATATGTGATTTATTGTTTTAACAATGCTTTTTGAAATACCTGGTGCTCTGGCTATTGCTAGTTCAGCTTGTTTCACCTGTGAGTCCTAATTAGTGAATAGAATATCCTTATGTCTTCCATTGATCTTTGGGAGACTTGACCTTTTCCCTTCATCTGAATCCTGTCGTTCAATATAATCAAAGATCTTAGAATTGAGTTCATTGAACTCAATTCTTTGATCAATAATGATGTTTGTTAATTTTTGACTAATATTCAGAGGTGGAATGATATTTGATATGTGTTGAAGGAAGAGCTACTTTTTCTTTGTCAGTAAATTATTCAGTGTCAAAACCTCATTAATAAATTCCTCTGCAGTAGGAATATCCTTATACTTTGCTAGGTCACTGTTTAACTCCTGGATCTGTTTAATAAGTCATTTTCATGACTTACTTTCAGTAGTTCCATATCCTATTATAGCTTATGCAGTTGTTCCTCTACTTGACGGTTCACATTAGCTCTTTCTTCATCTAACTATCACAGTAATAATGCGATATGGTCATCCTTTTCTTTAATCCAAAAGAGACTTCAGTTGCTTTGTCGATTGTTGCTGTAGCATAGGCTCCGACAAATTGAGATAGCCAAGTCAAATGTTCAATCCGATTTATTTATGTGTCCTTCCATAGGACATCCATAAATTCATGTTCTGAGCAAGTTTCAGTTCTCCTCCCTTCCTCTGTCTTTTCACAACAACTTTATGAAGAGGGATGTAAAGGACGTCTAGAGGGGCGATATATGTTACATTCAAAACAATTTTAGTAGTTGGATCTGCAGGGATTACCTTTGTATCTTGGAAACTTGTTATTGGACCTTCAGTGGTCACTACTGCTATTTTCCCTGGCGAGGTTGGAAATCCTGTAGTTTCTTATGTTGATGAAACCTTAGGGTTATCCTATAGTTTTTCGTTGAATGCATCCCACAACTTTTCCAATTCATCTGTTTCTGCTTCCTGCTCTCGTGATGTGCTTGGCTTATTCTACTTCTAAGACTTGGTTTCAATTGTATGATCAATAATCCAAAATTCTTGTAGTAGGTACTCTAACCTCTGTCCTCTAAACTCCTGGAATCTTTTGAAGTTCTCTAGGTCGAAATTTGTCTTGGCTGCATTTAGAATCTGCTCAAAGTCCTTGGTAGATTCCAGTAAATCTTAAAACTCATCAACTGCATGAGTTACAGGTCTGATCTTAACTAAAAGCATGAATTTATTTGCTATATGTGTTGGATCAAAAGGCCTAGCCGGTAGAATGGGTATATTTAATGACTACATATTATAATACACTTTATATGCATGACCATAGTTAATAAGGGTAAATGACCCACACTGAACGAAAAAATTTAGCCATAAATATTTCCTCATTTCCCTCAATGTTTATGTGAGGCCATTTCCTACTATTTGGTATGCTACTTCTCTTGCCAGTAATTTATCTGATACATACATAGGGAGGACATGTGGGAAAACTTGGCTACCAAATATCCTGATATAAGAGAAGGATTCTTCAAGAAAATACCTTCCGATTGTTTGGAGGTCTGTGATAGCTTCTTTTGTGAATCTCGAACATCTTCTGTTGAAAATTAACTAATGTAAGGGAAGAACATATCCTTTACACAATTGGTGAAAATGTGGAATATAGTCTTGTTCCACATTTTCTTATAACTTAGGAAGATAGGAGTAGGATCATTGGTAGTCCATTTCTAACCCATGGTTGGAAAATGAGTGCAGAAGCAAACAACATCAAAGATATATGTAGACATGAAGAATTGAGGAATTGCTCTAGAGGAAACCCTAGTTTGGTGATATTCAGTAATAGTTTTGGCCACATTCTCAGATAGAATGGTTGCCCAATTCATAATGTGAGAATTAACACAAGCCTCAATTAATGGAACGCAATTGATCAAGAATTTAGAATTATCAGGGAGGCCATACAATCTACATAGCATAGAGGCTACAAAATTATAAGGATTGGCCAAAGAATAAACGGGGTACATACTCGCTTTATCTTGTTTGAATTTATTTTCTCTTCTCCTCCATTCTTGTATAATTTGAAATGGGTCTTCATTTTCCTTTACGAACCTTGTAGCAAATGTTTTGTCATAGATGTCCTGGGCATCCGGTAGCTTGTACATTTGTTGTAAATCTTCGGCTCTAAAAGAACCCAAGACTGTATTTTTAGCTGTCTTGATAAGTCTATCTTTGACTTCTGTATTCTCTACTATCCATCTTATCATATCTATGTATGGCAAGAGTCTAGCCCTTGCTGCTATTCGATGAAGGAAAGAGTACACAGCGTCTTTGAATTGCACTCCTGATGGTTCTGTGCTGTCAGCAGTTGGTTGAATGTCTGTTACTTCAGGGTTTTCATTCTCCAACATAGTATAGATAGTCTGCCATGTAGTGTCAGCTCCATCTGTAGTGCATACTATATCTGTAAAGAAAGATGACATCTCTGTGCTTTCAGTTTATGTGGTAGACTGCTTGGTATGCTTCTGCATCACCTTTCAAATGGACATCGTTTGAGTGGAGTTCCTAATAAAACAAGCAACAATTAATTGTTGTGTAAAATAAAAGATTTGATGAAATGACTGAACTTTGTGAGAAAATATCCAAGAACGAGCTCAACACCAATCAACCATAATGAACACCATGATTACATGCATAGGGATATAACCTTATTAACTCATTCTGACCTGACTTGTGTTCGACTCAAAAAAACTTATTAAACATCTATCAAATCCGTCGCATTAGATATTTAAGCTATGGCATGAAAGAAACTTTGTTTTATGGATCTTGCGATCTGCAATATGTGATATCGCAAAATCGCAAGATCGTAATATCGGGATATCGCAATATCAGGGTTTTGATTGGTAACATTTAGGCTACTAACATAACATTCTCCGATGCGCAATATGCGATTGGGATGTCGCGTACAAATTTTAATTGCAAGTCGCACATTGGTATTTTATTCACAAAGAGGGGAAAATTTTAATTTAAAAGGGTCCCTATTTGTATTATACATAATAAAAATGGGGGAGTTATTGCATAACACAACATAGGGGCACAACAATAACAAGAAGGGCTACAATGACAATAGTAATGGGGGAATCACTAGTATTATAGGAACCTAACACAACGGGGGAGCATTGGCCCATGGATAGAGGATTCTGACACAAAAATTTCAAAAGAAACTCAATGAAATCATTTCCTATATTTGTTCTTGGCTTGGTAAAGTAGAAAAGGTCTATCAAAGAGGTAATCAAACACAATGGACAAAGGAACCACCAAGGGATACAAAAGTATATCCCCTAGGTCTAGTGGCTAACCTAGAACAACAGAGAAAAAAGGAACCCAATGTTTTCCTTAAATTAAATAGATGATGGAATGAAGCCTACCTAGAATCTGTCACGAGCTCCACTCCTTCCTAAGCTTGAATGCTCCAATTCTAGCTCTGATTGCTAAAATTAGAACCTTGACAGTCCGATAACACAAGCCAAGAAACTGTGAGATCTATGAAATATCACATAAATACCATATTCAATAGATCAACATGGTATTGAAATATATGAAATAACAACATCACACATAGGAAATAAAATAATTCTTTGCATTAATATAAATGTAAGGATTTACAACCACAAATAGGTGTTGATCTTGTAGAAGAGCTCCTCCAGGGCTTACTTTTTCTTTTCTTATCACAATGTGCACCTCCAATCACCCTAAATGCATGAAATGAAACCTATCACCAAAACAACATAAGGGTAAAATCACTCTCCAAAATCCAACCCCTTACATATGGAAGGCTGTAAATATAAAGGAATTGGGTAAGTTGGGAGTTATTATCCAATTATACATATAAGGTTTTAGATCCACCTTTGATGGGAGGATGAGATCAAAGGATAGGGATGGGAACTCCAAAGTATGATAGGATAAGATCCAAATGTTTTATCTAAGGTAAATGGTTGTAACAAATTATGGAAGCTTCCGAAAGAGGAAGCTTCCCAAATTTATCTCTTTTTCCCAAATTTCTAGAACCAACATAGGTGAAAAGAGGAGCAACATGTAGGTGATCAACGCAAACCACGGTGGAGAAACTTGTAGATGAATGTTGTCCAACAAGAGGTCCAAGAGATTTTGTCCTAAAACTAGCTCAGATGATGCAATTACAAGCATAAATTATGGGGAATGAAAAGGGCATGCTTTAGGGCTTTTTGCATGATGATTACAAGGGGGGAATATGATGTTTAATGATCCCATTAGGAGGCTTGTTGTTTAGTTGTGAAAAAATAGCTTATAACACATATGGATTTGGAATATTGAAAATCTAGAAAAACTTATGACAAGGGTTTATGGAAACTCTTGGATTTAGACACGAGGGGTTGTAGACATGTTAGGTTGGGACGAGGCCCTATGCAGTGGTGACATGTGGGTAGAGGCCTAACATGTGCCAGTCATATGATAATGTAGCATTGAAAAGGGAAAATTGAATTCCACATATCTACCATGTGGCAATGGTAGAGATGTTGATATAGTGCTAGGGAGGGAAAATATTCTGAGGCCATAACTTTGTGAACATAACTCATATTTGGATGGAAATTGTATAATTTTGAATTTCTTAATAAGTATAATATGATGATGTCTCTCAAACAAGTTTTAAGGTGGTTAAAGAAATATGGTTTTTACAACCCCATTTTCATAAAAAAAACCTAGGGGGTTGGGTTTAGAAACTTAGTCCCCTTAAAAAGGCCTTAGGGGAATTAGATGACATTCCACCCTTAGTGTTTGAGGAGTATTGATGATAAGCATTACATGCCAATATATTTTTGGACTAGTCTCTTCAAATTTCATATTTATGCAACACTTCCAATTCTTAATATTCTTCATCGTCACATTTTATGAAAAATATGTTCCTCATATTGCAATTACTCCCCTAACTGAAATTATTGACACAATAAAAACATAGTCCCTTTGCTCTTGTTTTAATTGTTCTCCGAGGTATCAACCTTGTAGATTGACTGAGGTTAGGAGAGGGAATATATTTAAATTTTTTATTGGCCACCCTTCTAGTAGCCACAACACAATAAAATCATGTTTTATGGCTTTAGGTTCAAAGAGACATACCTCATGTTTATTTCTCTCCTTTAAATTTCCCATAAAGATATCTAGCAAATCATCCTCTAGAATATTCTTTGTTGCATATGTGTCATATTATTTACACAACTATTTCCACACATTGTATGTTTCTTTGGGTGAAGGGAGGACAGAGGAAGGCCCCCCTCTTCAAGGGATTTGCGGGGGGGAGGAAGGCCGGGGGGGGGGGGGGGGGGGGGACCTCCCCTATGTTAAAGAACACAATAGGGCAACTATTAATTCAAATTCTCCTTAACCATAATAATTTCTTATGAACCTTAGATATCTTCTTATGTTTATTTATTATATCTTTTCATCAAACAATTATTAAGAAAAAATACAAAGAGACAATGGACACAAGTAATAGGCTCCATTTTAGGGAAAAACCCCTCGAAGGGGAGAACCAAAAAAAATCTCTTATCTTCTTATTGAATCTACTTCAAATGAGAAAACCAAGACCCAAAGCCCTAGATCAAGTCCTCCTCTGAGAACCGACTCAACCCTCCAAGAGACCCTTCCAATTAGGTCAAATATCAACCAAGTCAACAAAGTTCACTCCTCCTTCAACCAACTTCCATCTTCAACTTCGGCCCCCAACTTTGAACTTGCAATTTTTGGCCTTATAGTAGCTGCAAAAACCCTAGTTTCTTCACAGGTGTGAGAGAATAATGGCCAAAAACATACTTCATTTCTTCTTATTGATTTCTCCTTGCTTCATTTACCTTCATTGTAGCTTCCTTGACATTCCCAACTTCAAATTGAACTTCTTCTTGAGAGATTGAATTGGTGGTGAAGGAGGTTGAAGCTTCTTGTATATATAGTCTTTCCTTGAGGTCGAATACCCCTCTCTAGGCCAACTTGTCACTCCCAAGGGTTAACTTGGTCTTGGATGATCAAAGGAATTTTTAGACTCAAAATCAATATTTTTTTCATGTTACAATTTGCCCAATGGGTTCTTATACAATTGAAAATGACTCTCTTGACTCAAGAAAAAATATTCTTTTGACATGAAAAACACTAAAATGATGAATAACATTCTTGAACTATATGACCATCAAAATGAAGCATGAAACCCATGCTTAAAATAATAATTTTCTTTCTTCTTTCTCTTGTAACATAAGATATGACTTGAGTACATTGACAATTATGAAGACCGAAACTAGTTACATTTTCCAACACTCCCTCTTAACTAGGGAGGTATTTTTAATTGTACACATGGTACAAGGATATTCTCAAACTAAAGAGTTCTCATAAGAAGATTCAGATTGGTAAGCCATCTTTAAGCATCAACATCATGACCAACATTGTCATCATAGTAAGGCCTTAACTTGACAATATCTTCTTATATTAGAGAATAATGTTGGGAGGCTTTACGTGAGATACCACATTACCACTTCAAGGTACATATCCTATTCATATGTTCACTATGTATGTCCTATTAGGAATATTCTTATCTTGGATCCTCAATCCTCAAATAATATTGGTCTTGTTGAACCACTTTGATCTTGGATACCTGTCCAATGCTCAAAGAGTTCTGGTCCACTTCCTATCTTGGATTTTTCTATCCTAAACAATATCTTAGATGCTTATCTAATCTTCCATTCTCCCTACCATGGCATTCACTTATACATATGTTTGTTAGTCCTTGCCTAGTGCATGACACATGATAGAAGAGAATACAAATGTGATGTCCATCATCAATCCCTCTCAACCAGAGAGGACATCCTCATCCCCTCTTGATTAGGGAATCGATCCTTGATCCTTTTTCAATAATTAAAGGAGACTTATACTCCCTGTAAATAATAGTGGATATTTTTTCACCTCCTTTCAATTGGGAAGTCATAATTACAAGCTCTTTAACTTGTCTTTATAAGTGTATCAACTACCATTTCTTCATGGAGATAGTTGCATGGCTCCTTTTCTTTGTATCTCATCATATTGAGCTTCTTTCTGCCTAAATGTTGTAGATCCATCTCCTTTGGTATCACTTTATTTTACTTATTGTAAAAAATAAAGGCCTTATATAAACCATGAAAGTGATCTTTATGAACATTAGGTTATCCTCTTATGCTGCTACCTTTCAATCCCAAGGTGATGATGTAAACACCTTAACTACATAACCCTTCGAGGATAGTCAAAATAATTCACTCAATCCATATGTTATTTGAATTGAGTATAATACTAGCAATTAAAATTTTCCTCGACTATCATTATGTATTTCTGCAACATCCTTCCAGATAGAAAAATAATATGTCATAAGATAACAAATATCAAAATATTAATATTAGAATTACCTTATCATGATGGCCCCTTTCATCAAAGCATTTGCATACTTGAGTCCACTGAGATCAACAAAAATTCCTTCTTCATATTGTACAAGAATCTTTCTCCATGCATTCATTTTAATCAAAGTGCCCATCGATTGAACTTGATTACCAAGCTACAATATTTTCCTCGGATTTTTCATTTTTGACTCCCTTTCTTTCTTCCAAAGACTATACTTGATGTTGATTATGTTTGAGACATGCATTTTTTGTGAGAGCTCTTGATCTCTAGTCATCAGTTCAAATTTTTTCTTTCAAGCATCATAATCATATGGAAGGCTTACCAAGAAAACGTTTTTATCAAACTCTTTATGCAAGATTTTTTTAGATATGAACCTTACCCTAGAGAAGAGTTACTTAAAAATATGCATACCTATTCTTCCATACAATCACCTACCCATCCTTTCTTGAATGAGCTCGCTCTTATACTAGTCAAAGATAGGTTCCTTTTTCTAGGAGTAGAAAGAATTTCATTAAGCCCTTCATACTGCAACTTGACAACCTACATTCCTCCATCCTTCAAAAGTATTGTTTCCATACTAGATGGAATATATACTAATCATGTCACAATGCTCTTTCCAAGAAATTTCCAAAATAATGGTTCTTATAGGATCTTCATGATCCTTGTTTGTAAAATAAGTACCTCTAACATGATGTTAGAAAACATTTGGATGAACAATAATATGCAATATGGTTCCAATTTTCTCATTATTTTATAGCTACACAACTTTTCAAAGCAACTTCTACTATCATATGTTTCTATTTATGATGCTTTTACAAAAATTAAGACTCTTCTAGAGAATGCAACAATGAATACTACTCTACTTTCTACTCAATAAAAGAAAAAACAAGTGCATAAAGAAATTGGTAGGGATGAAGCTTCCTTAAATAGTAAATATCCTTGGGATCCTCTCCTTTCAACTTCTTCTCAGATCCTCCCTTTTCTTTTGCTATGTCAACTTCACTTCTTTCCTTTATTTTGTTGTTCACCTTGTTTGGACAATCCTTCTTAAAGTGTCCACACTCATTGCATCCCAAGCATTGAATCTTGGAATATTTGTCTTTCTCTTGGACTTTTCAAACTTCCCTTTCTTAAACTTCTTGGACCTTGCAATAAAGGCTTGAGACCTTCATTTGATTCAATATCATTCTTTGCCTTGATCCAAGATTCTTCTAGGATACATTGAAACCATAACTCATCAAAAGGTGGTGTATCATTATTTGAGTAGATACTGGTTAAAAAGTTGCTTCAATTAGGTGGCAAAGAATTTAATACACAAATAGTCATTTTACACTTGGAAACAATTTGAATAAGCCCTTGCAACTAATCTCTCATTTGATATATATTCATAAGATAAGTTATCATGTATTCATCCTTTTACTTCCTTATTCTATATGGTTGATTTCTCAAGGATATCTTTTGACCCAATGTACTAATAGAGTACAAATTTACCAACTTATCATACATAGTCTTGGATATCTTCAAATCAACAAAAAATGGGACAAGGTGATCCTTAATGAATTCAACAATGATCATTTGTGCTCTTACTTCTTCCTCCTTGTATTTGGATAATTCTCAAGTCTTCTCTTTGTTTGGTACAACCACTTTGCCAAGGACATATTCCATGACTTCATTCTCTATGAGTGCCAAGTCAATCCTCTTCTTCCATGCTAGGAATTTTTCTGATCCAATGAGCTTGTTGCTTTCCTTGTAAAATGTAGCCATATGATATGTATATTGAGACATAGAAAACAATATGACACTTATCAACCAAGAGTCATATTTCTTGATGATGTCTCCAACTATATTGATGCTTTCAAGACCTTCAAGGAGACTTCAAATATGCCCTAGAATGATGAATTCTAGGATGCCTTCAATAATATATTTGAATAGCTTCAAGTATTTGATGATGATATCAATATTATTTAATGCTTCCCCTTCTTATAGATGATGGAGTGCACAATAGAGCCTTCAATAAGAGCTTTATCCTTCTTGAGATGATGAAATCCTTGATGTAGTAACCTTCCTTCTAGGTAAATAGGTCTAATTCTTCTTTACTTGTATCCTTTTTGAAAATGATTCTCCTTAACAAGTAATCTCTTTAAGATGATCCTCCAGCTTCCCTCTCTAATTCACCTTAGCTTTGATACTATGTTAAAGGATGCAATAGGGTGGCTATCAATTCAAATTCTCCTCAAACTTAATAATTTATTGTGAACATTAGATATCTTCTTATGTTTATTTATTATATATTTTCATCAAACAATTATCAAGAACAAAAATAATAGAGACAATGGACACGAGTACTAGGATCCAAGCCAAGGAAAAACCCTTCCAAGGGGAAACCCAAAAGGAATCTATTCTCTTCTTATAGAGTCTACTTAAAGTGAGAAAATTGAGACCCAAAACCCTAGATCAAGTCTTCCTCCAAGCACCAAGTTAGCCTCCAAGAGACCCTTCCAATTAGGTCAAATATCAACCAAGACAACAAAGGTCACTCCTTTTTCAACCAACTTCCAGCTTCAACTTCGGCCCCTAGCTTCATTTCCAATTTTGATTTGCAATTTTTGGCCCTGTAGTAGCTACAAAAACCCTGGTTTGTTCACACATGTGAGAGAATAAGGTCCAAAAATAGACTATATTTCTTCTTCTTGATTTCACCTTGCTTCCTTGACCTTCGTTATAGCTTCCTATATGTTCCCGACTTTAGATAAAACTTCTTTTTGAGATATCAAATTGGTGGTGAAGGATGTCCAAACTACTTGTAGGCTGACACTCTCTAGGCTGGCTGACTTGTGCTTGGAGGCTCAAAGGACTTTCTAGACTCAAACTTAATATTTTTTACATGTTACAATTTGCCTAATAGGGTCTTATACAATTGACAAGGGTTGTCTTGACTAAAGAAAAAATATTATTTTGACATGACAAACCCTAGAAGCGTGAAGAACACACTTGATCTAGATGACCATCAAAATGAAGCATGAAGCCCATGCTTAAAATAATATTTTTCTTTCATCTTTCTCTTGTAACACAAGATATACATAATTACTTGAGTACATTAACAATTATGAAGGCCGAAACATCCATAAATATTCAATCCATTTCCCTATATTAGAATACAACTATCATTCCTTAACTAAAATACAAAACTATGGGAAAAAACATTATTCATCACAAAACCATAAATATTCCAATCTATTTCCCTATATTAGAATACAACTATAATTCCTTAACTAAAATACAAAACCCTGGGAAAACCCACCATTCACCACAAAACCATTTTTATCAAAAATCAAGTATAATGAGAGGAGTTGAATGCATTTGTTTCTCCTACAAATATTCCAGAATTTTCCTGAGCCATACAATTTCCTTTGTTGCTTAAGGTGCTGCCACATATTCTGCCTCAGTTGTGGAATCTACTGGAACTAATTGTTTTCATGATCTCGAGGAGGCAACGCTTGATCCAAGACTCATAGCATAACCTGAATTAGATACCCCAATTTATTTGTCTCCATCAAATTCTAAATCAGAGTACCCAATCAAGCTAAAGTCACCAACTTGTGTATACTTGAGTCCAAAGTATTGAGTTCCCTTCAAGTACTTCATAACTCTTTCTGTAGCATACCAATGTCCCTCACAAGGCTTTTTCATAAACCTGGAGAGGATTCCAACAACAAATGAAATGTCTGGTCTGGTAGTAGTTAGGTAGCTGAGACTTCCTACAAGCTGTTTATACTTTGTTGCATCCTCAATTTCTTTTCCTTCAATGGATGTGAGCTTCAAGTTCTGTTCCATTGGAGTAGTCAAAGGATTGGACTCAGTAATGCAAAATTGTTCAATAGATCTCTAATGTACTTCTTCTAAGAGAGGAATATAAACTTTGGATGTTGAGTTACTTCAATACCAAGATAGTAGTGAACAAAGCCCAAGTCTATCATTTCAAAACCTTTACTCAATTCCTTCTTTATGGATGCAACGTAGCTCTCATTGTTCCCTGTCATAAAAAAATCATCTACATATACCACAAGATATACAACTATTTTGCCAACTTTCTTGACAAACAAAGTTGCATCATCAAGATCATAATGTTTGAAGTTGAGTTTTAGAAGATTCTTTGTTAACATCTCATACCAGGCTTGTGGCAATTGCTTTAGGCCATACAAGGATTTCACGAGCTTGCATACTTTGTGTTCATGGCCCTTATAACTGGGACATAAAAACATTCTCTTTCAAATTTCCATTCAAGAAAGTAGTTTTACATCCATTTGATGGAATTTCCAGCCGTTCTGAGATGCCAAGGCAAGAGTGTCTGAATGGTAGCCCATTTTGTTGTGGGGGCAAAAGTCGCCTCATAATCGACCCCTTCTTTTTGTGCAAATTTTTTTTCCAGAAGCCTGGCTTTGTGCTTTTCAAGTGAGCCATCGGCTTTATACTTGTTCTTGTAGACCCACTTGCAGCCAATTGGTTTGGTTCCCAATGGAGGATCAACCATCTTCCAAGTGCCATTCTTTATCAAGGCATCATACTCTTTCTGCATCGCTTATTTCCATTCATCATGAGAATAGGATTCTTTGAAGGAAGTTTGTTCAAAATCTGTAGACAAATTTAGTTCAAAATCATAAGAAACATCCATATCAATAGGGGAATCAAAATTGTCTACATCACCTCCATTTTTCCTAGTTGAATTTCCTGTTCGTGTCTTTCCAACCTCATCAGGATAAACACTTTCAATGTCTTTGTCAGCCCTTTTGGAGGACCTTTCTGAGATGTCCTAAGATGCTCAGTTGACTGAGTTGGAAATGAATCAAGATTGAGTCTCCCAATTATGTCAATCACATCACTCAAATTGTCATCAATGGGTAGAGTTTCGTATGGGGGAGAGAGTGATTCAGAAGAAGATTCCACAAATTGATCAAGTATAGGAATCCCCCCTTCAAGATGTGGAATTTGATTATCAAATTCTTGAAATGACTTTGCATGTCCGAATCTATCCAAGCAATCAAGCTACCACTCAAAAACTGATCCAGGTGGATATTGGTGGCCACCAACCTATTCCACTTGGAGCCCCCAACACTTTCTCTTTCAATTTTTTAGTTTCCTTAATGGTAGCACAATTTAGTATTTTTGGCAATTTTTTGGGTCTTGAACTTCCAAAGTTGTTTTGAGGCCCTAAACAATGCTTTTAGGGAAAACATGGAGACCAAAAAGTTTTAAAACCAATTTATTGGTTTCGTTTTAGCTCCTCTTCGAGATCTTCAAAACGAGCTATTATGATAGCCAAACGGAGATCGTATGCCAAAGTTACAACCCCGGGAAATTGATGTACCAATTTACCCAAACGGGGCCCACAGTTTTGACGCTTCATCTCCTAGGGTTATGTTTTTGGATGTTTAGGGTTTTCCATTGTTTCTCAATAATAAATATGCCTATGAGCCTCATTGTAACATAGTTCAGAGGCATGTAGCTACCACATCTCTTCTAAGAGATAAGCTACCATCACCCGAGCTAGTTTATTTCGATTCTGTTTGTAAGCATATTTCAATATTTGATATTAATGAAATGAAGTGTTACTTTTGTTGCATCTCTATATTTATGGTTATATCTATGATTTTTTTTGTTCCTGTTTAAGTTCGGATCAGTGGCATCAAATCGATTTTCTCTTTCTCTATTTTTCTTTGTATGTCCCCAACAAGGTCAGGATATAAGGAGTTAGGGCTCAAACTAGTCAGATCTTTCCAAGACCATCCTCACAAATCTTGATGGCTTCCCATGGTGGAAGAGAAGAATGACGAGGGGGCATGAGATCCTTTCAAAATATTGCTCGAAGAAGCCCTCGAGCGACAGAGGAATGTGATGATGGACAACTTTGCCTAGATCCTTCAGCAACTACCTAAAGGTGACACATCTTCTTACAACAGCCACACCCTTTAAGGTACAGGTTATCTTTGACATCCCCATATTTTAATGTCAAATAGATGCAAACACCGTAGATGAATGGTTAAATGTGCCATAAGGATATTTTTCTATTCATGATTTTTCCAGTCGAGAAAATATTACTTTTTCTCTTCTCAAAGCCGTTCGCCACATCAAGTACTAGTGGGAAACTTACTATGAGAAGAAGGATGAAAGTACACCCTCACTATTTTCAGTCGCACCCACTTGGAATTCATTCTAGGACACCATTAAGGAAAAATACTACCTTGTCGGGAGCTATGAGGATAAATACATAAAGTGGACCATGATGCGGCAAGGAAGGAACAAAGACATGTTGGAGTTTACCAATGTTTTTCATACTCTTTGCATGAAGTTGGGTGTCAAGGATTTTGAGTGATATTTGTGTTAGAGAATTATATATTACGAAGCAATGGAACACATAAAATATTGCAGAAATATAAACACAAAAAACACATAAACCAAGAGAGACACAGATATACGTGGTTCACCCAGTTTGGGCTACGTCCACCCCAAACAGCCAGTCCTTCCTTTCTATTATCTAGCAAAATGAAGAGACACAACCTATAGTAGATCCACTATAACATCCTCTATTTTCTCTCATAGTCTCACCTCTCTGTATCTCGCTCGGAGATTACACATCTATTAGCCTCAAATACAATGCCCTCATACAAAGAGAGGGGTTGCCTTCTAGGGCAAAAAACCCTAAACTAAACATAAGTTCTACCATCAGATCATCCACCTAATGAATGGCCCAGATTCACTAGAAATTACTATACTTTTACAAGGCAATTTTACATCTGTTTTTAGCTTCGGGGGCGCTACCCCCGAAACCCCCAACAGGGGACCGCTAGCCCCTGGACCCCCTAGAACCCCCATGGGGGGGACAAGTCCCCTCCGCACCCCCCCTTGTGGAGGGGTGTACAAACTTCCTGGGGTATACATCTGGCTGAATCAAAGACCTCTAAACAATCATGCTCCATACTCAACAATCTCCCACTTGGAGAATGATTGTAGCAACTCCACTGCTGCTTCATTTTCTGGACAATGGCTCCTCTTTGGACCTGGTTGTTTCTCATCTACACTGTCATCCTTGAAGACCAATTGAAACTGAGCATATTCTCAGTTTCTCCCTGGTTACAACTTTTGTTAGCATATCTGCAGGATTCTGGATAGTGTGTATCTTTTTGAGCTTCAACTCTCCATCTTCCAACACTGATCGTATGAAATGGTACTTGAGCTGTATGTGTTTAGTCCTGGAATGAAATGCTGAGTTCTTTGCAAGATGAATGGCACTTTGGCTATCACTGTATAACATGCCCATATCATTCTCCTTACCTAATTCACCCATAAACCTTTGTAACCAAATCATTTCTTTACTAGCCTTTGTAGAAGCAACATACTCTGATTCTGTTGTTGAAAGTGCAACAACACTTTGGATTTTTGAAACCCAACTAACAACTGTTCCACCAACAGTAAATACATATCCTGTAGTGCTCCTCCTCTTATCTTTGTCACCTACCATATTTGCATCAACATATCCCTATAGAGAAATGTTTGAACAACCAAAGCATAATGCTTGATTTGTGGTACCTTTCAAATATATGAGAATCCATTTCACTGCCATCCAATGTTCCTTTCCTAGATTGTTCATGTACCTGCTTCCAACTCAATATCAAGCCTTTTGCAGATCATTGCATACATTAAGCTTCCAACTGCTGATGCATATGGAACTTTAGACATATAATCCATGTCTTCTTGGGTCTTTGGGCACATTTCCTTACTAAGTTTGAAATGGCTAGCAAAAGGTGTACTAACTGGTTTTGCATTCTGCATATTAAATCTTTGCAGCACCTTTTGTATGTACTCATTCTGAGACAATGTTAATTTACAATTTTTCCTGTCACTAGTTATTCTCATACCAAGGATTTGTTTTGCAACTCCCAAATCCTTCATTGCAAATGAATTTGCCAATTTTATTTTGAGCACATTTATTTCTTGCATGTTAGACCCTACAACAGGCATGTCATCTACATACAATAACAATATAATATAGCCTCCATTATTTTGCTTTTTTAGATAAACACAATGATTATAGTGACATCTAGTATAACCTTGTTCAGACATAAAATTGTCAAGTTTTAGATACCACTGCCTTGGAGCCTATTTTAAGCCATACAAGCTCTTCTTCAACCTGCACACTAGTTTCTCCTTCCCTTTCACTTCATATCCTTGTGGTTTTTGCATATATATACCTTCCTCCAAATCCCCATGGAGAAAGGTTGTCTTTACATCTAACTGCTCAAGATGCAAATATTCAATTGCTACTAGACTTAAAATAGTTCTGATTGAAGTCATTTTAACAACAGGAGAAAATATTTCATCAAATCAATACCTTTCTTCTGTGCAAACCCCTTCACCACAAGTCTAGCTTTGTACCTCTGTTTTCCTCCATCTTCTTCCTTCAACCTGTAAACCCATTTAGTTTTCAATGTAGTTTTCCTGTAGGCAACCTGACTAAATCCCAAGTCTGGTTATGCATTAAGGAGTCCATCTCTTCTTCCATGGCTACCTCCCACTTCTTCCTGCTTTCAACCTGCATTGCTTCTTCATAACATTCGAGTTCACCAGAATCAGTCAACAATAAATAATATAATGAAGGAGAGTATCGTTCAGGGGGTCTACTAATCCTGGTAGATCTTCTAACACCACTTGCAGGTGTTTGGGGTGTCTGTTGTTGTTGTGGTGGTTTCTATTGTTGTGGTTGTTGATTATTATTATTTTCAGGCACTTTTACCTTTTCAGTGATTTCATCAAGAACTGTGTATTCCTTGTTTTCTTTTTCCTGTTTCTTTTCTTGCAACTAATTCTTATACAAGACCTTTTCATTGAATATTACATCTCTGCTCCTAATGATTTTGTGATTTTCGTAATCATATAAGAGATAACCAAAATCATTAACACCATATCCAATAAAGGTACATTTCTTTGACTTTGCCTCAAGCTTTGTTCTATTTTCTTTATCAATATGGACAAAGGCCTCACAACCAAAAGACTTTAAAAAAGAGTAGTTTACCATTTTACATGTCCATGCTTCGTCTAGAACACCACCATCCAAGGAACTTGAAGGCCCTTCGTTTATTAGATAAACAACAGTATCTACAGAATCTGCCCAAAACTGTAAAGGCAATCTTGCATGCAATCTTGTTGGACACCTAATCCTCAATGGGTTAGTGTGGAAACCGAATGGACAAAAGGAGTCCAAGAGACCTTGGGATGTGAAACCCAATGGTCACAACATGTACTATAAATGTAAATCATTTGTTAATAAAAATTGTACTTGCATGTTTTATCTTTCATATTCCTCTACTGCCCATGTGTGTTTACCATGGTATCAGAGCAGGCGTATTCCTGCCCTGCATAATTAATTTGAGCCATTTGCTTTATGGCCTTTCTGTGCAGTTTATTTCTTCCATGAACTTCATGAATATTTTCTCATGAATATTTCTTCAGCTAAATTTTAGCTACAACCTGTTAATACCGTTGCTGGTGTATGATCTCCATATAGAAGCACCTCCATACTCCTGACATTGCCTGCGCTGCTCCTCCATATAATTAGCTGCTCCTGACACTGCATGTGCTACCTCCTGAGAATTTTCCACCTGAAATCCGCTGCTGACTGACATCTCTGACCTCTGTCTACCATATTTCTTTACCTGCGCTCTCTGTATGCCAGAAGGTGACTGTCCATAAACGTTTGATGTTCTGACATGGCAGAACTGACACCTTCTGCGTTTTTTTGAACGTTGTATACACCACAAGGGCTTCATCCTTGGCTGAAACCCTTCGCTCATCTGTAGCCTCCAGTCCTTCTGTTTCATCTATAGGAAAAGGAACTATTCTTGTTAGTGCACCTTACTCCGCCCTGACCTTCATATAAAAATATAAAAGAAAGGTTGAATTTCCTGCCGTAATAGACCCCATAGGCGGTAGTCATTTGACTCGAACGCAGACTCTTCCGTGCCAAAATAGTTTCAAACTTTGGCCCTCCTTCTTCATTTGACTCAGCTGGAATAGTTTGCTGTAGTTCCATCATGATTTTCTGAACGCAGCCGAAGCCCGAAACATGCACCTCAAAATTCATCAAAGCGCCTAAAACCCTTACAATATTCTCGACATAGTGAAAATCTGAAAATATTGTTGATGATGTAGAAACTGTAAAAATATCGAAGACAATAAAGTCAAATGCCTCATTTTCTTTTGAATCCCTAAAATCTGTTTCACATAATGGTCTTCTACAGACTCTCCATTTATTTTTACGCACTCTTGGTCAATTTGTAGCTGTTTAGGGTTCTTGGGAACTATGCAGAGGTGCGGCCGATGGTAAGAATGGTTGGACGACTTCCAATCTAGATTATAAAGTCAAAATACTTAATTTGACTGATTTTTGGTGATTTTTGTTATAAAAGCTGGACAGTTGTTGCTGGTTTTATGCAAAAACAATGAATTGTATTGGTTTTGCTGTGTGTCCTGTGGCAATCTCATGACATGCTTCAAAAAGAGCGATGCGCTTGAAATTCAATTGACTTCACTTCAGAGCGACAATTTTGGGCTATCTGGATCGTTCTGGCTTAGTCGATGTAAATTTACCATGTTTTTTGAATCCCAAACATCTTTTGGGCATAAATAAGAGGAATTTGTGAGTATTTGCAGATTTGACCAGCTGGACATTTTGCAGTTTTTAGAATAAAATCACTCCACATTATCATGAAAAAGGCCATAATAGGGGCCTTTTAGAAAGATCGTGTAATACTTGCATTTGTTGTGCGGGTTGAGGAAACTAAATTCCAGTTGAATTCAGTGAAGGATGAAGATTTCATCCCAAAAGGAAAGAGTTAACGTTTTGTATTTGTTCTATCTTTTGTGACCAAGTCTTCTCACAAAGGATTGGTTCCTTGTTCTTATTCTGCACATGAGCGTTGACGAAGCATTAGATAGTGGGGTATAAGTGTTTATTGATTCATCAAAATTTGGAATCATCACCACATAGAGGAGTCAACAATCTGCCACAAAAACAATATTGAGAACTATGCATCAATAGAACTCATATTGCATCCATTTCACTATGCTTCGAGCTAATCCGTCACCAGCAAAGAGGTATACACAATCCAGGCACTCGGAAGCTGAGTTCTTCTTTCGACGACTTTAGTAGCTCATTGTCACATTATGTTTAAGGTTGTTGTTCAATATTTTTGTTGACTGTTGGATTTGAGAATAGGGGCCTGATTTTCACATCACGACTAAGGGCAGGGGGTTGTGCTTGACATGCAAAGCAAAAAAAAATATAGCATGTGTAACCACGGTTTAAGATTTGTCCTGGTGGTCATGGATCCTTTTGTTTTAATCTCGTGGATGTCTGGTGGTTGCTCTATTTAATTTTATATGTTGGTCATGAGTGAACTGTTATGCATATGTAGTGGATTGTGAATACATTACAATCATTGTTGTCTGTTGGTTGGAGGATAAGTCTTTGAGTTTAAGTCTCGATATGTACATTGAATAGAGTTATTGCACACTAGCTATTTGGTGCACATTTATGAAGGATCACTGGTATTATTAATATGATTTATCCTCGCTGGTTCTAAAGTTGATATCAAATTAAAATTTTGAAGTTCTTACACAAGTATTTTTCAAGCATATTATATATTTACATGAACCAACAACAAGGAATGCACCACCTCTGCTAGATGTAGTTGTGATACCCTTCTGTGTGGAGTTTATTATGAAATTGTGGGGGCCACGAAACACTGTACTGTTGACTAATATAAGCCAAAGGACCAGCACTGTACATTTTTCTAAGTATTTGGACATGTAAGAAGGTCTAGCACTGTTGTTTCAGCGTGCTAGGGACTCATTCCAATGCCTATGACCTGAGCAAGTGTTGGAGCAGCATTCTGGGTCTGAAAGTCCTTGCTGGAATTTACTCTCATTGCTTATCTTCATTACCAGAAAGTGGCAAGATCAGAGAATTGTGTTATAATTGTTGAAGTTTTGATAGCCATCATTTCTGATTTGAAAGTGAAGGAGTATTTGAAGGATCCAAGCAAGTTTGCAGTTGTTTCTGCTCCAGTGTAGCATTGTATTTAAAACTCATTATAGTGCATTGATTCCTTGATTCCACTGCTGCATAAATATTTTGGTGGGCTGATTGTAATCTTTTATGTTGCACACTGATCATTTTCTGACATTTATAAAGGATATTGCTGTGTACTGTGAGTGGGTATTACTTTTCTGCATTGAGTAGTAGTTGTGATCAATTTTTTTAAGGTGTAAAATCTGACATTGAAAAAAAAAATGGCCAAAATCAGTGAAGTATTAGAGTTCCTCAAAACTCTCATATTGTCTATTGATCATGATACATTAAAATTCAACAATGTTTCTGTTCAGAACAATGAAACAGACTCCCATAAACAGCAAGACAATATTGTTGAAGTTCATTCAGATCCAGTGCCCAATAAAGTAGCAATTGTACATGCAGATGCAGAAACTCAGTCTGCACTTCCCAAGCCCATCATCAGACCTTGGGAACAGCTTGTCCACAACAAGCACAAAAATGGTCTTGGATATGACGAGGACTTGTCCTTTCATATTCTAGACTATGCCAAGCCCATTCAGTTTCAGAGTGCTGGATTCATTCATGACAGTTCACCTGCTCCTCATGACAGTTCACCACGAGCTGTTCCAGATTCTGCCTCTCTTCCACAGCAACAACAACAACAACAATAGATCCTGAAATGCCAACACTGTGACCGAGTTGGCCATTTGAAAGATCACTGTTTTGATCTTCATCCATGTAAGCACTGTCATAAAACAAGTCATTCTTCAAACAGATGCTTCAGCAACAAACACCCTGCAAGAACAAAGATTCATCATGGATGGATCGCTTCTTCGCAATGGGCATCAACAACCAAGAAGATATTCAAAACACATGTCAGAACTTGTTCTAGAGTATTGAACAGTCTTGCAGTTGAGTTTTCTCCATCATCTCACCTTGTATTTGATAGGGGGAGAAATGATGGTCATCTACAAGCTTCAAAGTCACATCAAGCAAGCCTGAGCCACAACCTGCCACACAAGTTTCAGAGTTGTAGCCAGAAACAAAGATGCCCCTGAGCATGCCTTCAGTTGGTAATCTGGGACACTTCCTCTAGCAGAAGACTTCAGCTTCTTTCCAGTTTCGGAAGAATTATAAAAAACAATTGAGAACACTTCCTCTAGTAGAAGACTCCAACCTCTTTCTAGTTTTGGAAGAGTTCCAAGAATTGTATTATGGATTCCAGAGTTGTTGGTTATCCTTAAACCATCACAGGTTGAGACTTCCCTTTTCAGGTTGAAGTTCTCCCTTTTATGTGGGGTGAGACCTCCCTTTCATGGTTGAAGGTTTCCCTCTTCAAAACAATAGGAGCCCTTCCTCTAGCAGAAGACTTTAGCTTCTTGCCAGTTTTGGAAGAGTCATTTCAGAGAGCACATTCAGCCTAGTGTTGCCATGCATTTTTGCACATTTTGTATTAAAGCTCTCTTCTTGGACTCATACATAACCCTTCAGATTAAGGGGGGGGAATGTTGGACACCTAATACTCAATGGGTTAGTGTGGAAGCTGAATGGACAAAAGGAGTCCAAGAGACCTTGGGATGTGAAACCTAACAGTCACAACATGTACTATAAATGTAAATCATTTGCTAATAAAAATTGTACTTGCATGTTTTATCTTTCATATTCCTCTGCTTCTTATGTGTGTTTAACAAATCTCATGCACCTTGCACGCTCCATGATTGTTCTGTTCATCCTTTCTGACTCACTATTTTCTTGTGGTGTTCTTGGAACTGTCTTCTCTCTACAAATTCCATGCTCTGAATAGTACCTATCAAACTCTTTGTTGCAATATTCACCTCCATTGTTTGATCTAAGACACTTCAATTTCTTTCTTGTCTCAATCTCAACCAAAGCTTTCCATTTCTTGAAAGTATTAAATACATCAGATTTATTCTTAATACAATAAATCCAAGTATTTCTAGTTGCATCATCAATAAAGTAACATAATAACGAGAGCCACCGAGAGATGATACCTGAGCAGGTCCTCATACATCTGTATCCACAAGCTCTAATTTTTCACTCTTCTTTTCTTTCCCAACTCTGATAAATCTGACTCTCTTTTGTTTTCCATAAATGCAATTCTCACAGAAGTCCAAATCAACATTCTTCAAACCCGGCACAAATTCCTTGAGTGAAGAATCTTCATCCCCTTTTCACTCATGTGTCTGAGCCTATGATGCCATAATACTGCATCTGCTCCTTTGGAAGTTAAAGCATTAACAAAGTTAGAAATACCATTACATAAATACAATGTACCAACCTTTTTGCCTTTTGCTATTACCAGGGATCCTTTGGTGACCTTCCAAGCTTTATTTGTGAAAGTTTTCACACAACTTTCACTGCCTAATTGCCCTGTTGAAATCAGATTTTTCTTTAGATCTGGAACACGCCTTACCTCCTTTAGTAGCCATTGGTTTCCATTTTGCTGTTTTACAAGAACCTTACCGATTCCAACAATTTTACAGGGTTTATCATCACCCAAACGAACTTGTCCAAAATCTCCTTGAACATAGTCATGAAAGTATTTCTTATTAGGTGTGGCATGGAATGAGGCCCCTGAATCTACCACCCTGGAATCAGTGATATTTTCGAAAGAAATAATCAAAGCATCTTGTAACACCTCACCTGTCACATTTGCTTCATGATTGTTTTCTTGCTGTGCATCTCCTTATTTTCCCTTCCGAGATCTACAATCTTTCTTTAGGGGTCCTTTCTTTCTACATTTCCAGCACACTATCCCTGATCTGGAATTAGATATGCCTTTCCTTGATTTACTGTGAAATCTTGAGCTCTTTCCTCTTTCGATTTTTCTTCCCCTAGAATCTGTGCTAGTAGCATTACCTGATGTCTCACCGGAGCTTTTCCGTCGCATTTCCTCGCTAAGGATAGCACCGACAACATCATCAAAATTTAAAGTACTAGATCTAGAAATAGAGTTACTAATGGCCATTACTAATGGCCATTACTAAACCATTCCAACTTTTTGGTAATGAGCACAAGAATAATAGAGCTCTAACTTCATCATCAAAGTTTACCACAAGGGAAGTTGCAGAACAATCACCATCATAAATGGTCCACATACCTACAAAATTTCACTTTGAACATTAAGTACAAGAAGGGAAACACCAATAATGTTGCAGATTGCCTCAGCTGACCACCAGTCATGGCACTGATCACTATGCTCGAACCCTATGTGCACGAGACTTCAGGATGGCCGCATCTTTATGAGAGCGATCCAAAATTCGGAAGCACATACCAAACACTCTTGAAAGGTAAGAACGTTCCAAATTTTTACCTCTAGGATAACTCTTATGCCACCTAGGACACATTTGTATTCCTTCAATCGAGAGTGCCAAGATGATTTGGAAGGCGCACTATAGTCGAGTCACTAGACATTTCGAAGTAGAGAAAACAGTGGAAGTACTGCAGAAGTATTTTTATTGGCCAAACCTTCGTAAGGATGTTGGGAGGTATATTAAATCCTACAGTGCCTGTGTCATTGCCAACACAACCATCAAGAAGCAAGGCCTATATACTCCTTTGCCTACTCCTAGTCGACCTTCGAAATCCATCTCCATGGATTACATGTTGGGCCTTCCTTCTACTAAGCATGAAAACGAATTTGTTTTCATGGTCATTGATAGATTCTATAAGATGGCCAATATGGTGGCCTACAAGAAGAGTATCACAACATAGGCCACTTCTAAGCTCTCCTTTGAGCGAGTATGGGTACACTTTGGGATCCCACCGTCCATTATTTCATATCAGTACAACAGATTCCTAAGTGAATTATGGTCAAGTATCTGGTCAACGTTGGATACCAAACTCACTAAGTCCATGGCTTTCCATCCCCAAACTGATGGCCAATCTGAAGTCGTCAACAAAATGATCATACACATTCTACGCATGTACAACATGAAGCATCCACATACATGGGATGAACGCCTCCCCTATGTCCAACACAACTACAAAAAAGCTCTATACAACTCAACATGCCATATCCCCTTTTAGGTAGGGCTTGTATTTCATCCATTATGTCCCATTGATGTGGCCATACCATTTGTAGCTACTCAGGTAGATTCAACTCATATCCAGTTCGAAGCCAGCATGGATAACAACTTCATTGAGCACATTCATCACATTCGTCAACAAGTCCATGATATATTGGACAGAGCCAATACTAAGTACATGTAGTGCCATGATTAACATCGGGTGTTGCACAAGTTCGAGGGGGCTAACAAAGTTTGGCTACATTTGTAGAAGGAGTGCCTTGCTGGACCCCACAACAAGCTTTGCTCGCTCCGATATGGACCATACACCATCACAAAGGTTGTAGGGGACAATGCCTTCAAGCTTAAAATTCCACCATTCCTTGGTTTGCACCAAGTGTTCAATGTAGACCGCCTTCAGCCATAGTTTCCACCATTGTCACATCCGACATTGGAGAACAACTCACACCAACATAGCTAAACCCAGACTGCATGGAATATTTAACAATTGATCAAATCATGGACACAGAGATCAAGAACACTTTCCAACAAAAGATCCAACTATATCTAGTTGTCAAATTTGGCCAACTCCTGCACCAAGGGAAGTGGCTTACTAGGGACCAAGTTCAACAGAAGTTTCCCCATCTCATGGAAACACTCAACACAATAGGGACCATTTTTTCCTAAGAGGGGAGGCTTGATCCAAGTAAATATTGGTGGCCAGCCGTATATTCCACTTGGACCCCCAACACTGTCTCTTTTAGTTTCCTTAATTGTAGCACAAATTACTATTTTTGGCAGTTTTTTAAGATCCTGAACTTCTGGAGCTGTTTTGAGGCCCTAAACGATGTTTTTAGGGAAAACAAAGAGACTAAAAAAGTCCCAAACCAACTTGTGTATGCTTTTTTGACCTCCTCTTTGGGATTTTTGAAATGAGGTATTATGATAGACAAACAAATATCGTATGCCAAAGTTACAACCTCGGGAAGTTAATGTACCAATTTACCCAAACGAGGTCCACCATTTTGGCGCTTCATCTCCTAGGGTTATCTTTTCGGATGTTTAGGGGTTTCCATTGTTTCCCAATAATAAATAGGCCTTTTAGCCTCATTGTAACACAATTCAGAGGCATTTAGTCGCCACATCTCTTCTTAGATATAAGCTACCATTGCCTGGATCTAGTTTATTTCCATTCTATTTATAAGCATATTTCAATGTTTTATATTAATTAAATGAAGTGTTATTTCTACTGCATCTCTATAATTATGGTTATACGAGTGATTTGTTGCATTCATGTTTAAGTTTGGATCAACAACATTGTCATGTTTGGAAGATTCAAGGAAGATCACAACTCTAGATACAACAAACTTATGATTAACTTCATCATAGAGGTGACATACTTTGGAGGTATTTGAATACCCCAAGAAGATACACTTATGTAGCGGGATATTATCCCCTAAGGTTCTTGGGTGGAACCTTAGCAGACTGAAAGTTATCTAAGTTAAGAAACACACGCACATACAACCGTTTATGCTAAAAAAACTACTTCTAGGGTGAGAGGGGCATACCTGAGGTCCTACGTTTCGGTAGTTACTCAAGGGTGCAAACCCTTCTTCACGTCCCTTCCGCTCCTTTGTCCTGTAAAAACCACAATTCCACGAACTGCAACAGTATATGGACAAGATTTTACATAAAAAATGATCTTTATGTTATATGATAGATGAGTTAGTTACAAACTTATAAACATCTATTCAAGTATGAACTTCACATATAAATATCATTAACACAAAGAAAGAAGTGTTTCGGGAACAAGACGTGTTTCTTTATTAGATAAATAAAATAATATGGAAAAAGAGCAATTTCACCTGAATCCGCTTCTGCAGGCTCAAAGCTCAGCCTCCTTCTGGATCTGTCCCGCCTCAAGCCACTAGTAGGTCACCTTCCATTACTCACTCCAAGATGTGATGGGAAAGAATGAACATCCAAACACAAGGAAACAAGGGTTTCCTTTACAAGATGGGGGAAGTGCAGAAGGCACAAGAGTCTTCAGACCTGATCAGGGGGGAAA
>APFE031039758.1:0-12564 GCA_000404065.3 Pinus taeda
GTGTGCCAGACGTGAGGAGAGTGGCTAGATTCACTGTAAATGCTTTCATAGCCATTATACCCCTCCTCGTGGGCTTGCTCCTTTCCGTTTGACC
The DNA here is from genome assembly GCA_000404065.3 of Pinus taeda. Lineage (NCBI taxonomy): Eukaryota > Viridiplantae > Streptophyta > Pinopsida > Pinales > Pinaceae > Pinus > Pinus taeda. The sequence goes on from APFE031039758.1 coordinate 95, forward strand.
TCAAATCCTCCTTGCCATCTCCTTGCAATTTCTCTAGCTGGAGACTCATTCCTGTAAGTAGGGTGCTCATTTTACCCAGATCTATTTTGTCCAGCTGAGTGTGGATTTTGTTCACCGTTTCCTCCAGTTTGTTCCATCCTTTCATTGGCCATCGCTTGAGCTCTAGTTGCTACCATACACCGTTGTGATGAAAAATTGGGACCGGCAAAATTTTTCTTTCCCAATTAATTGAATGGTACCACCATACTCAACTCTTCGTCCTGATTTTAATGGGCTATATCACCAATAAGCGTCCCGGAACATCTCAGACTTTTTGTTTTTTCTTTTTTTTTTTTACTCCTATCGGAGTTTTACTCCTTCTTGATCAATACTGCATCCGCCAAATCCTCAAAATGTCAATGCGGCCAAAAGTCCTGCGACAATTTCCCTGGTATAGAACCTACACATTCTTCTGGTTTGCTGATTTTGAAAGAAGAACTGGCTGGTTGGACGATGTCTGCTGCTGCTGGCACTCCTTTGCTCAAGCAGAAGCTGGAAGAGATGAGAGTAAAAAAGGACTAAAGGGTCTTGAGAGTGTTCCAGGTGCTACAGATCGCAATATACAAAGGGTCTGGCACGTAGTAACCGGCTCAAGTTTTCAGGGCTCTAACTAAGGAGGGTCGACCGTCCCCTTAGCCGTACCACCCGACTACCTTATCGTACGGGCGAGTAATCTCTCTGAGTGCTGTTCTTGGTGTACTGTAGCCGCAAGAAGGTCGCTGGTTTATCTATGGCGAGGTTTTCAGGGAGCCTATGGGGCTTCCGATATACCCAGAGGGTACGTGGAAGACAATCCATGCGCGGTTCTGTATAATGCGCTACTACTCGAAGGGGTACCCACAAGGGTTACAAGGGAGTCCAACAAACGTGACCACCTCTTGTATTTCCTACATGCATGCCTCCCCAAATCCGCAGATTTATGCGCTCAACGACAGATCCCGTCGTTTAAAGATGCCGAAACACGTCTCGAGCCAAAAAAAATTTGCTACTAAATGGAGATCCCACCGGCTCTGATACCACTTGTTATGCTTCTTAACCTGCAAAAGATACCCAAATACAGAATATGCGAAGAAAAGAGACCGAGAACACAGAATGGCAAAGACTTTATTATTCAGAGAGAAATGTTCACTTGCCTCTTCGAGGGGGCAACCTCCAATAGAGCAGAGCTCGATTACAAAAATAAGAAACGATGCTCCTCGCAGGGAGTTACTATCCTTTATATATGACTCCTACAAGTAATACCACGGCTCAATACCACTTATTAGTAATACCATCTATCTAATACTACGGCCCATTGGCAACTAACTGTGGTTCCTTTATTAATTGCGGATTAACCACTTACAATTATTAATATGGGCTTTATTGACTCATAACTATGACATGGTCCCATTACATAGATAAGGGGGTTAGGGTGGGACCCTAACAACTTTAATTTGAGTTTCCATCATAACAACATATTTTGGCTTTGTGGAGGAAAGCATTAAAATCGATTTAGAGGAAGTAGCGTCCCAAGAAACATTGTGTTTCTGTCGATTGGAAAACAAGTCGGTCAACACAACAGGGGTAGTAGAATATTACAGAAATTGGTTCACTCCCACACGGTGAGGAAACTAACAAGTGAAGTGCTCCTCATTATAGATCAAAGATGGACAGTGAGGCTTTGTTTTCTCATCATAAGATTGATTTAACTGTTTATCGTGTGGTGGGGAATATTTATTCTTCTTACCTTTACCTTTCTTCTTACCTCTGGGTTGCTGTTGAGGTTTAGCTTTATTGGATTGAATGATATTAATCTTGAAAGTAGAAGATGCGGGAGGATTGGATGGTGGATTCTAGGTAGTTGTAGGAGTAGTACTATATGGGTTACTCTCAAACTGTGAATTGGAAGAACCAATGATGCCATCAACAACATGTGATTCTTTACCAGGAGTTTGAGGAACAACGTTTGAGGGTCTTTGAGGATTTGGTATTTTCTCATAAAGTGTGACATATGGGGTATAAATAAGATCTAAATATTTTGCACAAGAAATCACTTTCTCTTTAGTCACAACTCCACCCTTAGCCATATCTGTGATTGATGGAAATAGATATTTAAGGAACCATTCTGCTAACAATAGATGAGGAACAAAAGTTTTAACCAATCGTCAATGACGTTGCCACTCTTGAATATGATTGGAAATGTGAGTAGGATTATTCTATTTATAGTTGGTAAAATGTTCATTCCAGTCTCATAACATATCGACAAATATAGGTACAAAGCATATATATATTATATATATATATATAATATTATATATATATATATATATATATATATATATATATATATATATATATATAATATATATATAATATATATATATATATATATATATATATATATAGATATATATATATTACAGAGCAATGGAACACATAGAATATTGCAGAAATATAACACAAAAAATGCATAAAACCAAAGAGACACAGATATATGTGGTTCACCCAATTTGGGCTATGTCCACCTCGAACAGCCAGTCCTTCCTTTCTATTATCCAACAAAATGAAGAGAAACAACCTACAACAGATCCACTGTAATATCCTCTATTTCCTCTCACAGTCTCTCCTCTCTACTTCTCGATACAATACCCTCATACAAAGAGAGGGTTTGCCTTCTAGGGCACTAATGAACGACCTAGATTAAATAGAAATTACTATACTTTTACAAGGAAATTTTACATATGTTTTTAGCTTCGAGGGCACTACCCTCAAAACCCTTGCTGGGGGACCACTGACCCCCGGACCCCCCAGCTTGGGGGGATCAGCCCCCTCGAATCCCCATGAAGGGGACAAGTCCCACCTGCACCCCCTCCCTGCATGGAGGGTTTTACAAACTTCCTAGGATATACATCCAGTTGAAACAAAGACCTCTAAATAATCATGCTCCACACCCAACAAGGTGTTAGGAATGTAGTGGCTAAGGAACTGAAATTATTGAGTGACGCTCTATGTAATTCAATATACTATTTAATTGTAGAGCTCGCAAGCATATGTAAACAAATAGAATCATCATTCAAGGAATTCGAAGAAAATGACAGATGATAAGTCATCACATGTGTGGATGGGTCTTCTTTAGTATTCCCATTGGATTTTGGGATATCAGAAGGAAATTTAGTAAGAATAATCAGTGAGAAAGGAGAATGAGAAATATTATCATTTGTGAGCAAAGTCAAATTTTGTAGTTCAAGAGTTGCCACAAACGTCAACTGCCTACTAAAATGTAGATGGGGATAGCCTGGATAGGATGGAAGGTCCTGGGAAACTAGAAGTTGGGTTCCATAATAAGGATGATTTTGATAAATTGGAACTTGGGTAGCAAGATAAGGAGAATTATGATAATCGGTATATGCATATCCTTTTTTTCCAGATATAGGATAGCCTTGCATATGCTAGAGTGGCTAGTTTTGGAATTCTTGACCTTGATAAGACACTTTTGTGATATCTTGAAAAGGTTGACACCATTGTCCCATAGGAATTTGCATCATTCCAACATAAGGTGTAGTTGGTGGAGGTTGTGCCATACCATATGTAGTCTATCACACTAGGATTTGAGAAATACCTTGTCCAAATGGTTGAGACTATGAGGCACCTTGTAGACGATGAGTATGCAAGTCTTTTGAGGTACCAGATATCATTGGAATAGATTGATTCATAGCGACAAGCTTTAAAGGTTTGGCTCACTTTTATTTGAGCGTGCAAGGGTATAGATTGATAGTAAGGAATTTGAGATGCAGATGGTATAGGTTGAGAATATATAAATGTACTTAAAACCAAACTAGGTTGGAGTGGAAAGGTAGGTTTCCAAACATTAGCAGTCAAACCAGAATAAGGAGGATTCAAATAATTTGAAGAACTACTTTGTGGCATATTGACAACAGGTTAACCCCCTGCCAAATGAGGAAGAGATGATGTGAGCAAATTCCCTCTAGGTATAGGGTACCAAATAAAAGGAGAGTTGTGATGTTGAAGGTGTCCACTGATATAACAATGAGCATGTTATTCAATTGTAGATGTAGGTGGAGGAGAAGGAGCAGACTGTATAATTATCATTAGAGAAGTGCTAGACAAAATTACCGAAATATATCTCAAGGGAGAGGTACGGGGACTGGATGCCACACCATGAAAGATACCAAACAATGATTGATAACCAGGTGGGACAAACGGGCCACCATACAGATGTGTCTCTGGGGATGTTGCAAACATATATGAGGAAGAGACAATTGTTGTCTCAACCAAAGTGGTAGGTTGGGAAACCATAGCAGATTTAGTCATGGTTAACAATCCCAAAGATAATTGTTGTGAAAAACTTAAGGGTGAACTGAAAGGAACATAATCTGATAAAGAAGGTGTAGATGGAGTCTAAAGAGGAGGAAGAGGATAAGCCTCATAAAGATGAATCCCTCTCAAATGAATAGGCTAAGAGGGATGAGGTTCTTCGTGTTGGATCTCTTCAATACTCACAAGACCAGGTGGAATAGGTTAACAGTTAGGACCAAGTTATATATTCGGTGGTTGTGTCTGAGACAAAGGAAGAGAAAAGGGAGGTCATAAAGTAAAAAGTGAAGATGGTTGAGGTACCACAGTTTAAATAACCTTAGGTAATAAATATCCAGTTACTTCTTTTTCGATTATGTCAAATTCACTGGGAAGAGAAGATGTAATATCAAGCTTAGAGTTCAAAAGGAAGGATGATTCTAGTGGATAAATTTTAGAATGAGGACCAAAAGTAGTTCTCAAAGTCCCTTATTCGGTATTTTTGTTTTATTATGCTTCGAACGATGGCTAGGAGTTGCCTCTGGTTTAAAATGAGGCTTATTTTTCATTTTACGTGAATGACAGGGGAAAGCTATTTGTTCTTCCACTTTGGATTAATAAATTTTAACAATTAACAAAAAAATGAATCAAAAAATAGGTAAAGTAGGCATAAATGTTTACCAAGAAACCATGAACTGCAATATACACCTTGCCGAACCAAGGACTTAACATATGTGCAGGAAATATCCCCAAATGTTGGGTTCAGTGTATCATGATATACAAGGTGGGGGACTTGGTTACCTATGGTGAGGATAGCAAGTTATGATGGACGTCCAAAATCTACTCGAAAGCACGTGGAAGTGCAGTTCATAGTAGTGTTTTCTAATGTGTAACCATTTTATGAGAGTGTTCACATATACTTATCATGCATGGACTGCCATCTAATATACCCAAAGGTGCGTGGAGTACGATATGATACACTTACGTATGTGGAATGAGATATCACTCCCATGGTACAACATTGGAAAAAAATGACAACTCCTATGTTTAATGATGTCGGAACACATCTATAGCCTAGTCCTATAAATGCTTGCGCTAATGTTACAAATTATCGTTAGGTTGATTCAATAAATTTTAACATTTATCTTCCATTAAGTTTTAGTTTTGGGGATCACCATGATTTTCACATGAATTCTCAAAAATGCAAGCTAGCATGAATAAACAAAATATATCACTTTCAATGAAAATCTATCTAAAGGAGGGAAGAGACAAAGAGTATGCGTCAAACAATATGGAAAAAAATATGCTAAGCGCAATTCCCTTTTAATGCAACTGTCTCAATATCGATGTACACACAAAACCCTATATGCCAATGCAAAGAGATTTTTCTTTTTAATTCCACTTAATTTTCAAATATGATGAAAACTAAGATGCACGTCTAATCACTGAGAAAATAAAACTTTTCAGAACGATAGCTAAAACACAAATTCATTCAAGCACTCACTAATCAAACAAATTAGCTTGTTAATGACCTAATGATAAGAAAAAAGAAAAATATAAACAAATCCTTATAAAAGCTACTCAAAGCCAAAAGAAAAGCAAATGGAGGTTTCTGAGCGAGCATAAGACACTTAAGGACTAAAGGAAGAGCAGTTGGAACAAAGATGAATAGTGAGAAAACCAGACAAGAGAAATTTGTTGATGAATAGGGACCAATTTTGGCACTCAAAGGGCACCAATGCTCTGCAACGCAGGCATAGAGAAGCCTCAGGAGCATTGCAATCCTCTGTCACTAGACCATAAGGAGAACTAATCAATCGATGCAAGGTTCTGACACAAATATTGCAATTGAAACTCAATGAAAGTTCTTCCTAGGTCTATTCTTCACTATCTGAAACAATGAAGGTCTAAAGAAGAGATAAAATAAGCACCAAGGAAAAGGAAACCACCAAGGGAATGTACACATCCCCAGTATGGTCACCAATTTTTTATACAAAATCTACGACTGCAGACATAAGTGTCTCCCCTAAGTCTAGCGGATTAACCTAGAACAATAGAAAGCAAGGAATATAATGACTTCCTTAAAGTAAATGGACAATGGGATGAAGCCTACATGGAATTTGTCACAAGCTTCATTCCTCTCTTAGCTTGTATGCTACAATCCTAGATCTAATCAATATAATTAGAACCTGCACAATCAGACAAAACAAGCCAAATATCTGTGACATCTATGTAGCATAATCCAATCATTTCATTCAATAGGTCAACATGGTATTGAAAAAAATGAAATCATAACATCATATATAGGAAAGAAATGTACTCCTTGTATTAATAGAAATGGAGAGATTTACAAGCAAATGTAGAGTTCATCTTGTAGAAGAGCTCTTCTAAGTTTTTGTGTCCTTCTATTGATGGTGTTGGACCCGCCAACATGTTAGGGCATCCCCCCAGTAAGAAGTCCCAACTAGAAATCAGAGCATTTGGTGTATGAGTCTGTGTAGTGGGTCGTATGGTATCACCTTGACTACAGTTTCGTACAAAGGCAAGTATGACGTCCCTGTTGGTAGCAACAATTTGACATATGCACTATGTCAAGGAAGGTGCATGAGCATTTCTAACACAAATAGGGTGAGGTGAGTGCGCCCCTTGGAAACTTGTAAAAGAATAGAGTTAAGAAGGGAACACACGAGTAAAGATGCATCACAACATGGAAGGCATGTAAGCTAGCCATCCAAAGTGATGGTTAAACCGAAAACACATTTCGGTAAGGTTCATACACACATATACAGAAAATAGCTACACATGCATGCGTAATCAAATAGATACATATATCATTTAGAGTAAACAAGATAGATGAAATACAACACAACATATGCATGAAACATGTTCACTATGTTATATTAAGAAGTTAAAGTTCCAGTCATATAATACAACCATGATCAACCACTAGTTCCGACAACAGAATGTTACAGTCACTTCTGCCTGCTCCTCCAAAGAGATATACTAGCTCTTCACAGTGGAGAAGCCAAGGCTCATTACAATACTCTCCAAGCTTTCTCTTAGATACTCCTATTAGAAGCTTGGTTGACAAAAATCCTATACCATGAGTTATGAGGGACTATATATAGCAAAGGGTAGGGTGGCCCTTAACATTCGCCTTTGTGGTTGTTCATTTACCCTTATGACTTTTCATCTACTCTATGACTCTTAAATCCAACTATCGACACTTGAACTTCCACTTGAAAGGACGTTACATACAATCTGCACATGTACCCATGTGAGACAAAAGCAGGCTTGAGGAAGCCATGCAACGTATCACTATGACTCGGACAACTATGGGAAGACCAGCTCTTCGACATCCTCACAGTGGTCGACAGTAGCGAATTGATGCCAAGCTCGGTAGTCCGTGATGGTGTATGTGTACTCCATGGTGAAATCCTTCTGGAAATGAACTCTTACCTACATTGCATCCAAGTACACTACTTAGGCTCCTCTATCCAACTCCTCTGATAACATGTGCATCATTGTCTTTAGTGCATCCAGACCAGTGACATACTGATGCATGGTTTATGTAATGATCAACAAGTCTTCACTTGTGGCTATACACATCAACTCATGAAAGTAAGAGTCAAGCTCCAGTCAGACTTGTGCCTTTTTCTTTTCTTGGTGAGTGTCCCAATAGATGGGATCACATGTGGGCACACAACAACATTCATACTCCTCAATACCCATTCATTGGAAGCCTCCAAACTAGTGATGAGTTGCGGGAGCTCTTCATAGTTCGTGATTTCTCTCTGGATGTGTGCCTTCAACTCAACCGCTCTAGGATTCATCATCTAAGGAAAGTGTAATGGTGCTACCTTTTATCCCAATACCATGATTACATGTAGTCAACAAAAGTACGCATGTTTGGAAAGATACTTTCTCTCCTATCACATCATTGTTTCCAACCGTTTAGACGGACAAATTCCATATGCACAGTACCAAACTTGGAATACAACATGCGCATGACTGTCTCAAGGGACAATACTTCATCAAGTATTCCCTTCTTCAACTCTACTTAGGCGGATGTTGTAACCAATTATCCTCCACGTTTGGCGATCTGTAACTCCTTAGTCATTCGCTCATTCTTAGCTATCAATAAGCAAATACTTAAGCTAGTGGCTTCGGTAAATGCTTTGGTAGCATCGACCAATGTTTTTGGATGCTTGCACACATCAGACACAATCACTCATTTGTTAAACTACACAAGAGATGTATGATCATCTAGAGTAGACACTCTACGCGATTTCACAACTCTATGTTGTGACTTGTTGAATGATATGTTGTGCATATCTTCTTTCAGATTGTCTCCAAGGATCTCAATGTCTCCTTGGTCACTTGATACTTTCTCCACTTCTGAATCCAGTGAAGTTGGTAGGTCGACCTCTTGGTGGTAAGGCATGAGGTCGATGTCTTTCTCTAACTCTTGTTGCTCCATATCTGTATCCATATGCTCAAGTGCATGTTCAACCTCTTGAGCGAAATACTGCTCTTATGACTGCTCACCCTATCTCCTTGGTGCTAGCTATTCATATGAGCCGAATACGTGTATGGGCACAGTCTCATCTATCTATACATGTTGTAGTCCGTACTGTACCTCTTCTTGCTATACTTCCTTCTCTTGTCTGCACAGCTCCTATTCCTTCTAGATTTTCTCCTTCAACTCATGCAACTCCTTCATTGTTTCCTCCATCCTATGCTTTTCTCTCTACCTTTGCGCGTTCCTCCTATAATTTTGTTTCTTCTTTGCCTCTATTTCCAAAGCTTCTTTCTACACAAGTGTGTCTGATCTGCACTTGCAACTTTGTTCTGCCACCTTGTAGTCAACAATCTTCCTCTTGCCTTTGTCACGCATCAGTATGTTTACTTCTGTTGTTGCTGCTGGTGCTCTCCTTGATGCTGCTTTACACTGCTTCGCTAACCATTTCACAGCGATGTCGACCAGCTCATTGGGCCTGGAGAAGCTGTAAAAATATCTCCATGGGTCTTCCTCCGTATAATGACATGCCCCATGGATCTACTAAAACTCTACTCTTGCGTAGTGATCTTTCAGAATACAATGCGGTTTATACGGATTGAAGCTTCAAACATCGAAATGATATTTATTGATCTCCTCTATTTTAACATCTGCATTCTTGAGGTTTCGTATCTCGTACAACCTGATCTGGAATAGAGGAGTGGGCGAAGGTGCCTTCTTCTTCCAGTGCAGCCTAGTTGACAGTCCTGCTGAGATGTTGTATGATACTTCATGCATGATTAGATTGTCCATGGAAAACTTTAGAAAAACATGTGGAGGCTTCTCCACGATGTATATCCATATGAAGGTGCAAGACAATGAGGCATATCAATCCATAATAGTGATATGTGCCTCCAGTGCTACCTTCAACATGCAAGGTGGATCCTGCTCAAATATCATCTTGTATACCATGGTGACAAAATGATCTCACAACTGTGTGATAACTCCTCTGAAGCTGCATTTGGAAAACGGTTTACAATAAGTGTTCACAGAGGTCTCCACTGATGTCCATGCCCACTTCATGCTTGGGAACTACTGATAGGAACAGATTGCATCCAAGATGTATGCCGACATATAGATTTTTTCTTTCTGACATTTGGGCAGATGTCAAGCTGCTGTTACTTGTTCCTTTAGCTTGTGAGCCAACATGTTGGACCAATTTCATGCTTTTCCTTCACTGGCCAGTGGGTCCAACGTGATCACCAAAATCTGGGGGAAGGCCTTCATGCTCTCTTGGCCATACAAGAGACATGCAAAGATGACCAAGTATTGATACGCTTTCACCAGTATCCGTGTCTTGTAAATATGGTTGGGTGTCATCTTGAATTTGGTTGGCTCCTTTACCCAGTTCTTCAACATATCCCTGGAGTTGGCATTGTTGTTGGGTAGGCTCAAAGGTGTGTCCATGGTGATCATTATCTTCGACAAATGATACATCATATGATAATCATGTGCCTTGAAGGTAGAAATATTTGTCTCCCTCACACTACTCAATGTCATTGTCTTGGGATTAGTGTGTGAGATGATCCAATGTATCGTGTCCGTGCATGGGAACATGGGATACCTGCATGCATTTCCATACAAGTCAGACTTGTGAATGTTCACATAGACTTGGCGGTTTTTGGGATCTTCCCCAAACGTGCCTGTGAATGCATCATTGACCTCTTTCCATTTCAACTTGATGTCTTTGTCTACAATTAGCTTGGTGTCTTCATAGATCAACAAACTTTTAGACACTCGCTCAACTACTGCTCCAATTGCACTTCCGCTGGTGTCCTTTGATCCTACTCTCTTTGAGGCCATTGATCCTTCTGAGTGACACACAAAAAACTACTATATAATGGAGACATGGTGACATGCATGGTAATAAATCTATCAACTAAAACCAAAGCAAACTTGAGGAACAACATGCAACATACCTGGGAATTGATTGGCAAGGATTGCACAATTTTCACTGGGAGGTTGGGAGATTGGTTGTTGGAACTGCGCAAAAGGCAGTCCAAAAATTTTGGAGGCTAGATGGCTGTTGGAATTATGCAATGTGCAATCCAAATTGGCCTGCTAGGTGTTGGGATTGCGCAATGCGTAATTTCGACTGGAAAGAGCTGCAGGCCCAAGGACTACATTGCGCAATTTTCTGGGCTAGTAGTCACTGCCTATGAAAATTGTGTAAGGCAAGACTAGAGGATAGTCACTAGGAAGAAATGAGCATTTTCTGGGAGGAAGGCAGAGTTTTCCCTCTAAGGATTGCACAATGTTGTATTGCTGAGGTAGAGTCTGGGCCAAGGTTGCCTAGACCTTCCAGTGGGAAATTAAAAGCAGATGTGGATGTGAATGCATGGCGATATTGAATGTATGTAGGAGTGAATGATCATGCATGCAAACAATGAATGCAAGATTTATAAAATGGAACAACATGCATGTGTGTGAAGCGAGTCGCCGAGTCAATGACTATTCGTGAAAAACAATGTCATGCCTGTGACGACAGTGAGATGCTAACGAAAACTGAAACGGTTCTAGTACAAGCTAGTATGCATGTAAAGCATAGAAAGCATTCATAGAAATCAAGCAGACAACACTCACAAAACCCAAAACACAAAAAGGGATAGAAATGTTGCAAAAGACAAGCTAAGTGGACTTACCCATAAATAACTAAGCTAGATGTGTCGAAGACTCCTCGATGTGTTGTGGGATGTCAGAGCTCCAAGATCGATGTGAGGAAGTGAGCTTTGAAGTGTTGAATAAATAAGTTTGAGGCTCATGACGTGCATGCCACAAATCGAGGAAAAAGTGACACTTGGAGGAATGTTTCTAAAATGATCTTTGCATGTAACCTCCAGTTGATAAAAATAAATCCCTAAAATGTATGGATGCTTTTTGCATGTTTATTTTTTCTATTTCGAGAAAAAGCAACCCATGCATGCAAGTTAAGTTTTCTGGGCCCCGAGTGGAAGTGGTCAACTTGATGGCACATGCAACAACCTGCTTACTTGACAGAGATATTTGCACATCTATGGGAGGGAGCTAGGTTGGGTACCTAGAGGGATTGTGCAATTCCTGGGTGGAGCATTTGATTGCTTCCCAGAATTACGCAATTTCTGGGATGAGCAGTTTTGCTGGGTCATATTGCATAGTTTTCACTCGGAAGGTTGTTGACAAGATTACGTAGTTTTTGAGCCTAGCAGGTTGCCAGTCAAGCTTGTACAATTTCTAGAGGGAACATTGGTTCCCCTACAGAATTGCGTAATTTATTGAGGGAGCTTCTCGGCCAGTAGTTAGACCAAGTCCGAGGAAGTATCCTATGAGGGGAGTGAAACAAGCCATCATTAACAGGCTATTACACTGCTAGAAAACCAATGAAGCTCATGTACTTGACAGTCCAAGCCATGCTGCTGAGGATGGTTGGTAGGGAGGTTCCAAAACTATTGGCTGTGGAGCCTAATTATCTTCTGTATCGAAAGGTTTCAACTGGATGTACACCCTAGGAAGACTATACAACCCTCCATGTGGGGGGGGGGGCCTTCTCCCCCACGCTGGGGTCCGAGGGGGTTAATCCCCCCCGGTTGGGGGGTCCGGGGGC
>APFE031039763.1:2424-21433 GCA_000404065.3 Pinus taeda
CCTATCGCCATATTCCTCCTACGATTTTTAAATCTTCTCCTACACCACCCTTCAAACCTTGTCATTAACTCCTCATTCTTGAATCGGCCATCAAACCTTATCATCGATCCATCATCTTCCTAATCGGCCAAGTACCAAAAAGTAATGGACAAGTGGTGAATCATTGGATAGCCAAGTGTTAAACGATTTCATTCATTTTTTTGAATCGGCCAAGTTATAAAACAATTGTTTGACCCAAGTCGACTCATGCAACAACTATCCGTTATCATCACTCCAACACTCCTTATATGTCTACGGCGTTCTCATGATTGTACCTATGCAAACCAATACAACTCCTCTATCTTTGTGATATGAATGCATTCTGCATTATCATTATCGTAAATTGGGTAAGGTCAGTTGTTAAGTTTCATTTCATAACACTCTCAGTTCGTAAAAGGGCATTACCATACTAGTAATTCAAACTCTGTGATTTCAAAGAAGGCCGAGAACAGCAGGCGCTACAAAGGGAGAGCATAGTAATTGGGCTCACCACGAGTTTCTACCTTCGCCATAATCCAAGGACATTAATCTGGTCGCTGCCCAAGCAATTGAAGAAGGAGACCCCGAGAACAGAGAGCGCTACCAGGTCGGTTGAGTGGAGCGTAAAACAGAGGTAACAAATCAAGAGACCCTTGTTGAATTATTAAGCATAAACAAAAAGGGTTAGAATAGGAGTTTCTTTTTCAAAATGACCAATAGAGCAGAGCCTAAGACATTTGATAGTTCCCAATATCATGATGATTGTATTATGATTTTAAGGGAAAAGCAATGGTTATCCTTCCTAGAGAAGTTTAATGGGAACAATGAAGAAGTAACCAAGCAGTTTGCATTTACATTTAATGGAGAGAAAGCATTGATAGGCAACTTCTCTTTTAGGATTTCAGAGGATACCATAGCACAAACCTTGGGAATCAGTCCAGAAGGAGAAAAATATTTCAAAACAAAACAATTTAAGGAAAAATCGTGGACTCAATTCATGTCTAGGTCAAGGGTTTCCTTTGTCAACTGGAAAAAGGGTGTCCCTAGAAGCTGGCTGATGCACCCATGGGATGAAATGGTGTACATTATTCAGAAATTTGTTAAGTGTGAAGGTCATTACATCATAGTATATCTATATCACATCAAACTCCTGTTTCACTTAAAAGGGAAATGCACCATTAGTCTACCCTATTTCCTCTTACAGAGTTTGACTAAGATGTCAAAAACTATTCAAAAACAAAAGGGTAATGAAGATAAAAGTTTGTATCATTTTGGGTTGATTATAATTCTAATTGAATTTGAAGTGCAGAGGAGGGGAAAAACATGGAAAGAATTTTTGGTTGCTAATCAAATTAAAGATGGAGAAGATGAACAGGAACAACAAGAGCGCAGTGCGCACAGAGTTTATGCTTGATATTGATGAGGAAATCCCTAAGCGCAAGTCAAGCAATGTTCCTCCACACAGCAGTAGTGTGAGGACAAGAAGGATGAGGCAAGAAGCTGCCCAGAAAATTGAGCAAGACAAAATCTTCACTACTTATACAAGAAGATCAAGGAAAATACAAAAGACCCAAACACAAGATGATCAACCAGAGTCAAATGCAAATGCACCAATGGACATTGAGAGCGGTGCTCATTCACAGCCAGAACCGGAAGCCAAAATGGAAGTCGAGAGTAACAAGAGACAAGGGAAAGAGCCAGCACCTGCAAACAAGAAACAAAGGAGGTTAGAAAAACAAATTGAAAAGCTAAAAGAGGAATTGATGGAGGTAAACATGCTAGAGAAGGTCATCAAGAAGGAGAATGAAATGTTGAGAGCTCAGAGCAAGAAGACTTAGCAGAAAAATGAGAAGCTGAAGGAGCAAATCAAAGAACTCAAAACTGAACAAACCGACATTTGCAAATGGGCAACCAAATGGTATACTCAAAAGAAAGCTCTCAAAGAAAAATACAAGAATATGAAACATGAGCGCCACTTCTAGAAGAATGCCCAAGCTCAAAAGAATATAGATGCATTGCTACAAGCGGCAGAGGCACAAGCAGGAACAGAGTATAAAGGGAGCACATGAGGATTAGCATGAGGACATGCTAAATCATTGAGCTTGGGGGAGATGTTGGTACCATTTCATTGCCATCCTTTTCTTCTAGAAATCCATCATTTGTCTATCATTTTCTCCCATAAACCCCTCATAGTCCATTGAAATTGATTAATCAAAGAATTATAGTTGTTATTTTACATTAAATTTAATTTGTGAATTTTTATGTTAAAAATTAGAAATTTTCAACAAAATTACAGGATGTCATGACTTCCTGTAAATGGTTTATGATGTGACACGTTGCATGGTAGGAAAATCAAAACAAAGGATAGGAACGTGATCTAGGATGTACATACATGGTGAAAGATCTATTCAACAACGAATCTAAAGCTCCAGGATATATGGTCAATGCTGGTCAAACCCAACCTTTTTGTCACAAAAGCAGCAAAAAGCCAGAGTTACCTACATTGATTTCGTTTTGCTTTGGAAATCAATTAAGATTAGAAAAGACAAAAATCACTTTTTTTTGTAAAAGCAGAAACATTTGCATGATAATGTATGTACATTCGATTATAGACTAGAAGGGAAAGTTAGTGAACGAGGATAGGAGACAAGCAGATAAAAGGACTGCATATTGTATTGTCCAGAACGTTGTTGTTCTTGTGTATTGTTTCCCGAACATTGCTCTTGCATGTAATTCAATTTCCAGAATTTAATTACAGGCATCGTTTTATCATTACAGTGCTTATGCGTTAACGTTTTCATCACTTGAAGTTTCCTAAGTGTGCCATTGAAGCATGGAGATTGGTATACTTTTATTTTCATTTCCATAGCGTTTTCGAATCTGAATAGTGTTGAATAGCGTTTAATGTTATTTTCTTGCCTGTGAGTTTATTGATTCGATTAGAAGTTCTTGCAAGTATTATTCATGGTGATAGCTTGAGAATTTGATTGCTAGACTATTGAACAAGATCTTGTAAAAGATTTGATCGACCATTGAATTTCGAAGTATCTCTGTGGACTCTGTTTTCATGCATCTGAGTTTTAATGTGTTTAAATGAGTTTTTGGTTTTCATGAATGCTTAGTGTGTTAGCTGGAAAGAGCTTTTGTGAATGATATCCTTGTAAGAGGGTTGAAAACTCAGACTAGTAACACATTGTTTCTTTAGAACAGTTAATTAAATTAGATGATCTGAGTGTTAAAGTGTGAGAGGAAACATATTTCAATCTCCTGTAAAGGAGTGTTGTAGCCTGTCACATTAAACACTTAGTTAGGTAGATGAGATCCTTTTAGGTCTATAGACTTTAAACACGTGCCTCTAAGTTTACCTACTTTGGTTGATATTAAATCTAGTCTAATCTAGCACCCTAGATTGGGCACTACAACGGTTCTAATAGAATTATACCTAGCTACTAGGGCGAAGGTTTCTTCGTAGTCCATCCCTTCCTTCTGAACATACCCCTTAGCCACAAACCTGGCTTTGTATTTCTCCACACTGTCATCTACAGCATACTTAATCTTGTAGATCCATCTCAAACCTACCACTGACCTGTCCTGAGGCCTAGGTACCACTCCCCAAACATCATTGACCATTATAGAGTTGTACTCCTCCACCATAGCATCTACCCATACTTCATGCTGCCTCCTGAAAACTAGAAGGTTCCCCAACCTGAGCTACTAAGCGTGGTATCTGTCTGGGTGTCTTCACTCCCTTTTATTATTCCTGGGTGCACCAATGAAGTCCTCTACATCACGTAGAATTTGTCGGAGTTCTCGGTTCGTTCTTCCACTGGTAGTGAGAACATCTATCAACTCTTCCTCTTCCTGAGATTCCTCCTGTTCTGAAGCGTTGTCTTCCGGAGAATTCCGGTTACTAGTTTCTATGGGTCGAAGTGGTTGGACCAACAGCTCATCTTTCAACTACTCCTCGAAAGGCATTTCTCGAGATATCCTGAAAGCTCTGTCCTCCATGAACTTTACATCCCGCCGAACTACTACCTTCCTATTCCCTAGAAGATAGATTCTATATGCCTTAGCATTCTCGCTATATCCCACAAGATATCCTTTCTCAGCAGTTTGATCTAATTTCTCTCTTTTCCTCAGGTATATGAAAATATGCTAAACTCCCAAATATCCTGAAATGACTGACTTCAGGTGTCTTCTCGATGAAGACCCTTTTTGGAGTGATTTTGCCCAATGCCCTGTGTGGAGTCTTGTTCTGGACATAAACCGTCGTGTTGCATGCTTCTGCCCACAGGAATTTGGGCATATCCTAATCATACAGCATTGCCCTAGCTGCTTCCACAATAGTCCTGTGTTTCCTTTCTGCTACCCCATTATGCTCCGGATTGTAGGGAGCTGTCCACTCTCTTCTGATGCCTTAGCGCAAAAATCCATGAAGTCCTTGTCAACATACTCTCCACCATTGTCTGAGCGCAACACTTTTATCTTCTTTCTTGTTAGATTCTCCACTAGATCCTTGAACTCTTTGAATCAACCAAAAACCTCATCCTTGGTTTTCAGAAAGTAGATCCAAGTCTTCCTAGAATGGTCATCGATGAAGGTGATAAAGTATTCGGCACCACTAAGAGCTCTTGTGGACATCGGTCCGCAAATGTCTGAGTGTATCAATCCTGGCACACTCCTCTATTGTTACTTCTGGAAAACGTTGCTTTGGCATACTTGACCAGAGCGCACCCTCTGCATACATCATCTTGTTCGGTACTTAGTTCTGGAACTCTTGATACAATTTTCCTGAGAATTCTCAGAGCCCCATGGTGTAAGTGTCCCATCCTCTTCTGCCATAGTTCATTCAAATCTTTGTCTCATTTGCTACCTATTAGTGCCATTGGTGATTATAGCTATAATTTGTACAGCCCGTTACTTCTGATTCCAATCTGGGCCTTCCTTTTCCAACTCGGGTGTTTGACATATACTTTCTCCTTAGAGTAAGTTCATCCCCAATCCTGGCACATGCAGCACATTGGTTGCTCGAAGCCACTCTCCTGCTTTAGTTTGAAAGACTACAGTACCTCTTCCTACTTGGGTACACTTTGCCTTATTTCCCATAGTGATCTGATAATTTATTCTTTCTTCCTAATAATCTGAAAAACATTCTCGAATTCCTATCATATGCCAGGAATCTCCATTGTTTATGTACCAAACCTCCAAGGAGGCAAAGCTTGTTAGGCAAGCGACGACTTCTTCCAATCTGGAAGCTAACATAGAATAATTGTGATTCATGTCCCTTGTGCATTCTTTTGGAAATCTGCGCACGTCCCTTTGAGTTGATGCCTCTACATCATGCTCTTGACCCATAGTCGATTTTTTCTCTCCTATTGTCGGATCTCTCCTTTGATACCTTGTGAAAATTTCTAAGCTGAAATTCTACTGCAACAACTGATTTATTTCACCTACTTATTCTTCACAATAAGTTATTTACGAAATCTCTTCAACAAATATTAAAATATATTCTACTACAGTTATCACATAATTACACAGAGAAAAAATACATGCACAAGAACCAATTACATGAACACAATTGTTTTTGGACAATTGTCCTAGGAAAAACCCAATGTAGGAAAATCGGTGCAGTAGATGAGGGTTTTATTAATCTTCAACAGCAATTGCTTTTACAAGGAATGATTTTACAGAGAACTTGAAAGAAAACACCGAAGACTTGCCCTTTGCAACTTTTTCACACTTTGGAGACCCTTCTCCCACTCCTGCGTCACCTCTACATCACTTTGTGTGGCTCAGCGTGGCTACAAGTAGCTCTGTGTCCCTCTGCGTCAGCCTGCGCGAGGGCTATGTCTCTCCTCTAGATTGTGTCTCTCTCTATGTTGTCTCTCACTGTCCATGTGTCACCTCCTGCTCAGACACAGCCTGTTTTTAATGCCCTCCTCTTCCTCCACCCTACAACTCTCCCTCTAAAATCGATCTCCTCTCTTGAGAATCGATTCTCCTTGAGAAACTGAGTATCTGTTGGTGTGTCTCTAAATCATCCTCAAGTCTTTTCTTATACTTTTCATGTTGATGAATAAACGGCCGAGATTAAGTCTCTAATCAATAGCTAAGAATAAAACAGACTTGATCCTCATCTCTTAGAAGCTTCTCACCCTTATCTTTATTAATGCCCATTAATATTTTTATATTCCTAAGTTTAGACTCAGGAACTCATTAAAAATATTAATTATTTTAATAACTCCTCATCTGGGTGGAATTCTCAAAACGATTTCTGGGTCTTGGAGATCTCATGTACCTTAGCCTCTCCACCAATTTTCATGGCTAGAGCACATCCGATGCTACCAAAAATCAACATTTGCCTGATGTCCAGTGCACCCTCTTAAGTTCCACCATGAACTAACTAAGGGTGTTGATAGCGTAACAAATGTCGGGTCTGGTATTGACCAAATACATAAGGGACCCTACAAGCTACCTATACAAGGTGGGATCAATGTCTTTATCTTTTGATCAGTGTGGAAAAGGTCCCAAAAAAAGTCGCGATTTAATCCTAAAATTCCGATTTTTTGGCGAAAACAATTAAATCGCACGATTTTTTGGCGACTTTTTGGCATACGAAAAATCGCAATTTTTCGTATTACTCCCTATTTAATCAGGAGTCGACCCAAAAAGTCGGCCTCCCTTCCCAAGCTGTGGATAAAAAGCCCGCAAATGTAATTTCTCATTATTTTCATTATGTATTTTGGCATTCGGTGCTGTGGAGATACAAGTGTTTGCCATTGCGTTAAGAGGAGGATATTAGCGTTAAGAGGAGCCCGCTCTATCAAGGTATGTTTCTAATAACTATAATGCGAGATACCTATTTCTTTCAGCGGATTGTAATATGTATATGGCTATGCAGCTATGCCACTAGGAACTTCTCCATCTTCCTGGAAACAATGAGTGCTCATCATATGTGTAATTTTAGAACCTCATACAAAAATAGTTGTAAGTGCAATCACTGTGCTTTGATTCTTGCATTGAGGGCGTGAGATAGTTTTGTGCTATACGAGTCTACACAGAGCCTAAAAATCTATGGGTTGTAGCATATAATTTCACAAAGCACTGGCGTTTGATCTTCAAATGATATGTTGGTTGTAGCATATACTTACGCAAAGCACTAGCATACAAGCAACTCACAATTGAAGTGCTCAATTTCCCATGCAACGATCAAAGCAATTGAGAGATTGGGCTATGGGTATTGACATGGGATATACAAGTGATGGTGTCTATTGTAGCTTGTCAATTGGACAATTGCAATTGATTATCACTGACATATACATATTATAAACTCAACGGTGATTTGATGATGCCTCTGTAGCAACCTTGTTGCAGGAAACAGAAAAATGTAACAGTGACTAAACAGTTGGACTTGTGATTTGTGACAATTGACTATTAGATATAAGACATTGACATAACTTATGTGATTTTTCTTTAAAAATCTGAAAGCGTCCTTTGTATATTTTTTTAGGTAACTATTGTGATGATGTTGCTGTGATGAACGTTGATGACAAGACTCTTGTTATGAGCTTTTATTGTATGACATTCATCCTTGAAAATCACCTACAGGACTGTCCTATTGTTACAGAAAAACAGCGACATGACCTTAACTTGAAACAGTGACCTTATAATCACTGTATATTGACTTGATAATGGCAATGTTCATGTGATGATAGCTGCAGTCCTTAGTGTAATAACTGCTCAGCCTTCAATGTACACATTGTGCACACTTTCTTTTTCGAATCTCAACTTCAAACTGCTCGTCATTTTCAACTGCAAGTTCATCCTTATGAATGTCCAATTCTACTTGAATATTCAATAAACTACAAAATAGCTACTATGTATTGTAATTTACTAATTTGTTTCTGAGTGCAATACAAATTATATTTTGTTGAGTTGAAGGCTGAAGCAATTTAATTTGTTTCAATTTTTTTTTGTGCCCAAGTCTAAATTCAAGTTCAAAGTTTAAAACAAAATGCCAAGGATTTTGGACGCTATGTGTGTATTTGGTGAACCTGATACTACACCCGAAACTAGGGGGATCAATAGAATGTATTTGACTTGCAAGTTGTGTGGCAAGCATATGTTAGGAGGTATCAACAGATTAAAATTCCATTTAGGGCAAATTCTGGGGCAAAATGTTGACCTTTGCACAAATAAAACTCCAAAAATATCCGATGGGCCATTCAATCATTGATGGATAAAGAGGATGGAAAGGACACCAAGGCAGCAATAAAAATCCAACTTGTAGGGGCCTCAAGAGTGGGGGGAATTGAGAGTGGCAGTGCTTCTTCAGCATCACCTTCTTCACCCATAGGTCCCAACCCCTCATCTATCTCATCTTTTTTTGTTCCTAGAACCACAGCTGGTGCACAACCTGGGATCAAATCAGCAATGAAAAAAAGGAAAAGGCAAAAGCTGACAGGTTAGTCAATAAGTGTCTTCTATGGAGTGATGTTCCTTTCAACATTGCCAAGATAAACCCATTCTACTAGCCTATTTTTGATGTTGTTGTTGTCATTGGCCCGAGGTACAAAGCCCCAACCTTTGCGGAATTGAGAGGGCCTCTTCTTCAAGATGAAAAGACTGATTACACTGCTAGATTGGCGAAGTTTAGGGCATCATGGGAACACAATGGATGCACAGTCATGTCAGATGGTTGGACTGACCAGAAGGGTAGGACCCTTCTTAACTTCTTGATTAGTTGTCCCAAGGGGACAATGTTTATGAAATCTGTTAATGCATCTACACACATTAAAAATGCACGTACATCATTTGAGTTGTTGGACATCTTCATTCAGGAAATAGGCCCAAGCAATGTTGTCCAAGTCATAACAGACAACGCTGCAAATTATGTTGCAGCTGGCAAGTTGCTTATGAAGAGGTATCCTAACTTGTTTTGGACACCTTGTGCTGCTCATTGCATTGACTTGATGTTGGAGGATATAGGTAAGATTCCTATTGTGAGGGATATTGTTGAATCATCCAAGAGCATAACAAAATTTATATATAATCATGCATCTGTGCTTAGCTTGATGAGAAAATACACCAAAAACAAAGAGTTGGTACGTCCTGACATTACACAATTTGCCACTACTTTCATATCTCTTCAGTCTCTGTTGAATTCTATGTGGGATGAGAAGAGCATGTTTCTTTCAGCGAATTGGCGTTCTTTATCTATTAGCCGCAAACCAGAGGGAGAGGGCATATGTAGACTAGTTTCATATGATCAGAGCTTTTGGGCAGGAGTAGAGGAGGTGCATGCCATTTCAGAACCTTTGGTAAGGGTTCTTCGATTGGTTGATGGAGACAAACCCGCAATGGGCTACTTGTATGAGGCCATGGATAAGGCCAAAGAAGCCATTCGTGCTTATTATGAAGATAAGGGAGACGAGGGGTTAGAGAAACAACAGGTCATATGAAGAGTAATTGATCAGCGATGGAACAATACCCTCTATCGCCCCATTCATGCTGCGGGTATCTACCTCAACCCTGCATTTTCTTACGCCTGTGGTTTCAGATTTGATGCCCAAGTGATGGATGGATTCTTCACTTGTGTCGAGAGGATGGTGTCATCTGAGCAAGAACGTGAAGATATTTCTAAAGAAATGGAGGTCTATAGGATGGAAGGTGGCACAATTGGTTTTAACATGGCTATTAAGAATAGGATGACCAAAATGCCAGGTAAGCTTCAGTTTGTTTCAAACTTTCAAGTTTAGAATTTCAATGTTTTTTTTATGTTTCTCATTTTTCTTTTAACTTGTAGATGCTTGGTGGACAAGCTATGGTGCCAGAGTACCCCATCTCCAAAAGCTTGCCATTCGAGTGCTCAGCCAAACATGCAGTTCCTCCAGGCGTGAGCGCAACTGGAGTGTATTTGACAAAATACATAGCAAAAAGCGCAACAAGTAAAAAGATTTCAAATTAAATTTTTTGAATTCATTTGATTATTTTTAATATTTAAATTTTCTAAGTACTAATTTACAATCTATGACCCTGATACAGATTGGAGTCCCAACGCCTCAATGACGTGGTTTACGACTACTAAAATCTTCGATTGTGGGTGAGACAGCTTCAGAAACCTACTGATGTGGAAGCCATCTCATTGGACAATATGGATACCACCTCTTCATGGAGAGTCGAGACTGAGAGGCCGATCATGGACTCGATCTCGGATTGGTTAGGTGTGGATCTAGAGGATGTAGTAGTTGCAGGGGAGGGAGAGCCAGAGGTAGAGGAGGAGGAGCAACATTAGGGTCAAGAGGCACTGGCAGAGCTGGATGAGGATGATGAGGAGGAGGTGACACCATCTAGGATGGGCAGCAGCAGCATTGGACAGAGGCCACCTCTTCCAGCGGCTTCTAGAGGACGATTGAGTCCGTTTGTATCCCCAAGGGCAGGGCCTTCTTCCTCTAGAGGAAAAGGCAAAGTCGTTCCCTATTCCCATAAAAGGGGAAGAGGATCTCAGTGACTGATTACTTGATGACTTTTAGATGACTCATGATATACATTTATTATATTTTTTGTTGATATTTTGACTCTTCACAGTTGAGACTCAAACAAGGCTCAAAATTCAGGAGTTGATTCACTGTTTTGATATGTGATGTAGCACTAGACTTCATATACATATTATATATTAGCTTTCTTTACATGTTTATGTGGAAATGCAATTATTTGATGTTGTGGATACTCTAGATGTTAAAAAAAATAAACATAAAAAATGAATAATTCTGCGTTTTCTTAATTTTGCCGACTTTTTGCTGACTTTTTCAAAAAACTCCCAACTTTGCCGAGTTTTTCAACTTTTGGACCCTTGTCGAGATTCTTCGACTTTTTCCACATTGCTTTTGATGCATCAATCTTCTTCTAGTTGGTGACCATAGGTCTACAGTCCTACATCATGAATCTCTTGAAGGTCTCTGAAGCATATCTCCCTTGTCCAAGGAAGATCTCACCCTTCTGCTGCCAAACTTCCAACCCCAGAAAATAATGCATCTGTACCAAATCAATCATGTCGATCTCTGTGGCTAGGTTCTACCTGCAGCCTTTGATGAGCCTAGATGATCCTGTTAGGAAAAAATCATCCACATATAACACTAGGATTAGAGGCTCATTCTCTACGACAAGAAAGTAGAGATTATGGTCTGCGGCACTCTTGACGAACCCCATCTTCTGCAAATAGCCATCAATTCAACCGTTCCATGCTCTAGGTGCTTGTTTAAGCCCACACAAGGCTTTCTTTAATCTGCATACATGAGATTTCTTCTCATAAATCTCAAAACCCTCTAGTTGTTCAATGTATACTTCCTCTTCTATTACCCCATTCAAGAATGTCATCTTGATGTCCATCTAGTGAATCTCCCACCCCATTTGTGCTGCAAGAGATATCACGGTTCTAATAGAAGTATACATGGCTACTAGGGCGAAAGTTTCTTTGTAGTCTAACCCTTCCTTCTGAACATATCCCTTAGCCACAAACATGGCTTTGTATTTCTCCACACTGTCCTCTACAGCGTATTTGACCTTGCCGATCCATCTCGAACCTACCAATGACCTGTCCTGAGGCCTAGGTACCACTCCCCAGATATAATTGACCACCATAGAGTTGTACTCCTACACCATAGCATCCTACCCATACTTGATGTTGAACAGCCTCCTATAAACTGGAAGCTTCCCCAACTTGAGCTACTAAGGCATGGTATATGTCTGGATGTCTTCGCTCCCTTTTATTATTCCTGGGTGCACCAATGAAGTCCTCCGCATCTCGTAGAATCTCTCGAAGTTCACGGCTCGTTCCTCTACTAGTAGTGGGCACATCTATTAACTCTTCCTCTTCCTGAAATTCCTTCTGTTCTGAAGCTTTGTCTTCAGGAGAATTTCTGTTACTAGTTTCTATGGGTCGAAGTGGTTGGACCAACGGCTCGTCTTTCAACTGCTCCTCGAAAGGCGTTTTTCGAGATTTCCTGAAAGCTCTATCCTCCATGAACTTTACATCTTGCTAAACTACTACCTTCCTATTCCCTGGAAGATAGATTCTATATGCCTTGGCATTCTCGCTATATCCCACAAGATATCATTTCTTAGCAGTTTGATCTAATTTCTTTTTCTTTTCCTCGGGTATATGAAAATATGCTAAACTCCCAACTATCCTGAAATAAATGACTTCAGGGGTCTTCCCGGTGAAGACCCTTTCTGGCATGATTTTGCCTAATGCCCTGTGTGGAGTCTTATTCTAGACATAAACTGTCGTGTTGAATGCTTCTGCCCACAAGAATTTGGGCATATCCTAATCATACAACATTGCCCTAGTTGCTTCCACAATAGTCTTGTTTTTCCTTTCTGCTACCTCATTATGCTCTAGATTGGAGGGAGTTGTCCACTCTCTTCTGATGCCTTAGCGCAAAAATCCACAAAGTCCTTGTCAACATACTCTCCACCATTATCTGAGCACAACACTTTTATCTTCTTTCCGGACAGATTCTCCACTAGAGCCTTGAACTCTTTGAATCGACCAAAAACCTCATCCTTGGTTTTGAGAAAGTAGATCCAAGCCTTCCTGGAATGGTCATTGATGAAGGTGACAAAGTATTCGACCCCACTAAGAGCTTTTATGGACATCGGTTTGAAGATGTCTGAGTGTATCAATCCTAGCACACTCTTAGCTCTATTGTTACTTCTGGAAAACGTTGATTTGGCATACTTGCCCAAAGTGCACCCTCTACATACATCATCTCGTTCTTTACTTAGTTCTGGAAATCCTAATATTGTTTTCCTGAGAATTCTCAGAGCCCCATGGGGTAAGTGTCCCATCCTCTTGTGCCATAGTACATTCAAATATTTGTCTCCATTGTTACCTATCAGTGCCATTGGTGATTCTAGCTGTAATCTGTACAGCCTGTTACTTTTGATTCCAATCTGGGCCTTCTTTTTCCAACTTGGGTGTTTGACATATACTTTCTCCTTAATGAAGAAAACATCATAGCCCTTGTTTTGAAGTTGAGATACAGAGAGTAAGTTCATCCCCAATCCTAGCACATGTAGCACATTGGTTGCTCGAAGCCGCTCCCCAGCTTCAGTTTGAAGACTACAGTACCGCTTCCTACTGGGGTACACTTTGCCTTATTTCCCATGGAGATCTGAAAATTCAATCTTTCTTCCTGCTAATCTGAAAAACATTCTCGAATTCCTATAATATGCCAAGAAGCGCCACTGTGTATATACCAAACCTCAGAGGAGGCAAAGCTTGCTAGGGAAGCGACTTCTTTTTCCAATCTAGAAGCTAACATAGAATAATCATGATCCATGTCCCTTGTGCATTCTTCTAGAAATTTGTGTGAGTCGCTTTGAGTTTATGCCTCTGCATCATGCTCTTAACCCATAGTCGATTCTTCTCTCCTTTTACTGGATCTCTACTCTGATACCATGTGAGAATTTCTAAACTGAAATTCTACTGCAAAAACTGATTTATTTCACCTACTTATTCTTCACAATAAGTTATTTACGAAATCCCTTCAACAAATATTAAAATAAATTTTACTGTAGTTATCACATAATTACACAGAGAAAATATATGCACAAGAACCAATCACATCAACATAGTTGTTTTTGGACAATTGTCCCCAGAAAAACTCAATGCAGGAAAACCAGTGCAGCAGATGAAGGTTTCATTAATCTTCAACAACAGTCGCTTTTACAAGGAATGATTTTACAAAGAAACTAAAAGAAAACACTTGAGACTTTCCCTATGAAACTTTCTGACACTTTGGAGACCTTTCACCCACTCCTGTGTTACCTCTGCATGACTCTGTGTGGCTCAGTGTGGCTCTGTGTCCCTCCTCATCAGCCTGCGTGAGGGCTACATCTCTCCACTGGACTGTGTCTCTCTCTGCGATGTCTCTCATTATCCCTGCATCACCTCCTCCTCAATCACTGACTGTTGTTGATGCCCTCCTCTTCCTCCACCCTGCAACTCTCCCTCTGAAATCAATTTTCCTTAAGATACTGAGTATCTGTCGGTGTGTCTCCAAATGATCCTCAAGTCTTCTCTTATACTTTTCATGTTGATGAATCAATGGCCGAGATTAATTCCCTAATCAGCGGCTAAGATTAAAACAGACTTGATCCTCGTCTAGTAGAAGCTTCTCATCCTTGTCATTATTAATACCCATTAATGTTTTATTTTCCTAAGTTTAGACTTAGAAATCCATTAAAAATATTAATTATTTTAATAACTCCTTATCCGGGTGGAATTTCTCAAAACGATTTCTGGGTCTTGGATACCTCATGTGCCTTAGCCTCTCCTCCAAATTTCAAGGCTAGAGCACATCCAATGCTACCAAAAATCAACAGCAATCATTGGAGATGTCATTGGTTTGCAATCCATCATGTCAAACCTCTTCAACATCTTGATCACATACTTCCCTTGACCCAAATAAATCTCATCAGATCCTTGCCAAAGTTTTAGTCCCAAATAGTAATGCATCAGCCCCAAATCCTTCATGTCAATTTATGCTACTAATTGCTTCTTACATTCTTCAATTCGAACTTCTACTCTTGTCAAGAAAATATCATCTATATACAAAAGAATGATTACCAGATCACCCTTCCCAACCTTAATATAAAGTCTCAGATCAACAGAACTCTTTCTAAAGCCTAATCTCTGAAGGTATGTATCCATCCTAGCATATCATGCCCTTGGTGCTTGCTTGAGGCCATATAATGCCTTCTTCAATCTGCAAACATATGCCTTTCTGTCTTTAACTTCAAATCCCAAGGGTTGTTCTATATAGACTTCCTCATCAATTATGCCATTCAGAAATGCAGTGTTGACATTCATTTGGTGGATGTTCCATTCCATCGATGCTACCAAAGAGACCAACGAACGTATAGTTGAATACCTTGTTGTCGGAGCAAATGTCTCTCCATAGTCAATGCCTTCAAGTTAGGCACAAATCTTGCCTTATACTTGTCAATACTTCCATCTGCTACATGTTTGATCTTATAGATCAATTTGGAAGTTAACAAAAATTTGTCACCAGGTCTAGGCACAATCTCCCAAACTCCATTCTTCATTATAGATTGATATTCTTCATTCATGGTATCCTTCCATTCTTAATGATTGACAGCTTCTTCAAAAGTAGATGGATTTGCTTCTATTAGTTTTGTAATGTAGGTTGCATACCCAGAATATCGTTTGGGCTTCTGGCTTTCCCTAAACGTGCCCTGAGTTGCTCCATGACCTTCTGCATCAGGTAGTGTTGACTTCAACCAATTAGGTCTCTTTCTTGACTCGGAGATTACCATAGGTTAAATAGGTTCACTAGGACCTTCATCTTCATGGTGATATTCTTCTTCTTCCTTGTCAACTTCTTCTTCAAATACTGGAGGTTCTTCAACATCAGAGTCCATGGGAAGTTCCTTTGATTTCTTAAATGTAATAATTTCAAAAAATATGACATCTTGACAGACTTCTATACGATGTCCTTTTATGTAGATTGTATAGGCCTTAAAAGAGTTACTGTAGCCAACAAATAATCCTCTCATGCCTGACGGATCTAGCTTCTTTCTTTTGTCCTTCAGTATATAAATATATACAGGACAACCAAATATTCAGAGATGATCTACAGTTGGTTTCTTCCCAGTGAATACTTCTTCCAAAGTTATGTTATCTAGTGACATATGGGAAATTTGATTTTGAATATATAAAGTTGTCTTAGTGGCTTCTCCCCACAGAAAGTTTAGTAGATGCTGATCATGCAACATGGCTTCTACACTTTCTTCAATGGATCAGTTCTTTCGTTCTGCAACTCCATTTTGTTTGAGATTGTATAGGACTATCAGCTCCCTCTTAATCCCAGAGTCCTTACAGAAAGTTATAATTTCCTTAGATGTATACTCTCCTCGATTATTGGACCTTAGTATCTTGATTTTCCTTTCTATAAGGTTCTCAACTTCAACTTTGAGTTCTTGAAATATTGTAAATACTTCATCCTTGGATTTCATAAAGTAAACCCAAGTTTTCCTTGAAACAAAAAAATGGATGTTGAGGATGATGAAGTCTTGAAGAGGTATCCTATTTGCAGTAGTTTTAGGTTGTGTTTCTTGCAAAGATTTCGGAGTTGCCTCCTCATAGAGAGGTGGACTTTTCTGTTGAGTTGATGTTGAAAGAAACACCAGCATCTAAGGCACCTTATAGGATGAGCACTCCAGGGTTGGTGGAATTGAAGTTGCAACGTAAGGAAATACTTGTAAAGGGATACATATGGCCAAGTGTGTCGCCTTGGGGTGCACCACTATTGTTTGTTAAGAAGAAGGACATTACTCTCAGATTGTGCATTGATTACAGGGAGTCGAACAAAGTGACTATCAAGAACAAGTATCCATTGTCAAGGATTGATGATTTGTTTGATCAGTTGAAGGGAGTCGCACTGCTTTCAAAAATTGATTTGAGATTAGGATATCATCAGGCACGCATCAAAGAAAAAGACATCTACAAGACTACATTTTGTACCAGGTATGGGCATTATGAGTTTGTGGTGGTTTGATTTGGTCTTACTAATGCTCCAACCACTTTCATGTGTTTGATGAACAATGTTGCATCCTTACCTAGACAAGTTTGTCATAGTGTTTATTGTTGATATATTGATATATTCTAAGAATGAGGAAGAGCATGTAGAGAACATGGCAACATTGTTGAGATTGTTGAGAGAGCATCAGTTGTATGCCAAGCTCAGCAAGTGCAGTTTCTTTCAGCCTCAGATTCATTACTTGGGACATGTTGTTTCCAAGGAGGAGATATCAGTGGACCCATAAAAGATTAAAGCTATGATGGAGTGACTTCCGAGTAATGTGGATGAGGTCAGATCATCCATGGGACTAGCAAGTTATTACAGGAGGTTGATCAGGAACTTCTCAAGGATTGGTTATCCTATTACATCTTTGCAAAGGAGAGGGAAGAAGTTAGAATGGACTGCGAAAGTGTGCAGCTAGTTTTGAGCAATTGAAGCATAAGCAAATGCTTCAATCATGAAGATTGCATATCATGATAAGGAGTTTGTAGTTTGTACAGATGCCTGCAAGGAAGGACTTGGTGGGGTCCTTGATGCATGAAGGGAAGGTGGTATGTTATGAGTTAAGGAAGTTGAATGAGCACGAGTAGAACTATGTGACGCATTATCTTGAGTTGGCAACTACTATTCATGCATTGAAGATGTGGAGACATCATCTTCTTGGAAGGAGGTTTGCCTTGATGAGTGATCATAGCGAGTTGAGGTACTTGTTTGACCAACCCAATCTGAATGCTAGGCAAGCTAGACGGTTGGCTACCCTCATTGAGTTTGACTTTGAGATCAAATACAGTAAGGGCAGGGAGAACATGGGTGCAGATGCTCTCAATAGGAGAGTGCAGGTGAATCACATTTCAGCTCTGAGTTCATATGGGATAGATTTCTAGGAGCGGATCTTGCATGCAGGGCAGCATGATGATAAGTACCAGCAGCTGAAGCAAAGATTGCAGTAGCAGAGTGAAGGTGATAGTGATGAGGAGTGTCACCTCACGTCAGATGGCTTGGTCAGATTTAGGAACAAGATTTATGTGTCAAATCGTAGTGAGCTCAAGAAGCTTATCTTGAGAGAGCTTCATGTCAGATAGCAGTGAGCTCAAACAGCTTACCCTGTTTGGATTGTCAACAAGTGAAAGGAGAGTGTAAGCATCCAGTTGGTTTATTATAGCCAATTTCGATTCCATTGTGGAAATGGGAGGTCATTTCCATGGACTTCATTACAGATTTGCTGAAGACATCGAAGCAACATGATTCCATCATAGTTGTGGTTGACAAGTTGAGCAAGGTAGCTCATTTCATTGCAGTGAAGTCTACAAATTCAACTATTGAGGTAGCTCAGATCCTCATCAAGGAGATAGTGAGATTGCATGGTGTTCCCAGGAAGACCATATCAGACAGAGATGCCAAGTTCACTTCCAGGTTTTGGAAGGAGTTGCTTGCAAGCTTGGGGATAGAGTTAGCCTTCTGTACAACTTATCATCCGAAAACAAATGGACTGACGGAGAGGGTTAACAAGATTCTTGAGGATATATTGAGAATGCATTCATGCATTAGCAGAGGAAGTGTGAGGAGTATCTTCCACTGGTGGAGTTTGCATGTAATAATGGGTATCAGGAATCCTTGAGGATGAGTCCATTTGAGGCTCTTTATGGGTTGAGTTGCAATACTCCTATCAACTGGAGTGATCCAGTGAACAAGGTGTTAATTGGACTGGATATGTTGGCTGAGTTGGAGCAAGAGATGCAAGTTACTAAGAGGAATTTAAAGACAGCACAGGACAAGCAGAAGAGCTATGTAGACTAACATAGAGCATTCAAGGAGTTTCAGGTTGGGGAGCATGTGCTCTTGCGCATCAAGCCCAAGAGGAGCTCCTTGAAGATTGAGTCATGTGCCAAGATGACACCTCGATATTGCAGGCCTTTTGAGATCCTTGAGAGAATTGGACCAGTAACCTACCGACTTGCATTGCCACCAACTGCGAAAATCCATAATGTTTTCCATGTTTCATTGCATAAGAGATATGTCTCGGAAGCTAGTCATGTGATTGATTGGTTTGTATTGCAGGTGGGACCAAGGAGAGAATTCTAGCCAAAACCTCAGTGTATTTTGCAATGAAAACAACTCATGCTCCAGAACCGAGCAATAAAACAAGTTAAAGTGCAATGGAAATACTTTGGGCTCGATGAAGCTACATGGGAGATGGTTGATCAAATGTGGGCTTTGTATCTCTCTTTATTTGTTGGTTGAGCAGATGTGTCTGGTTTATGTGTTCTAGTTTATATTTATTTATGCATATGTGTATTGCAAATGCTACTGTAACGAATAAAATATATAAATAATATAAATATAATGTAAAAGATAATAATCATAAATAATAGTTAAGTTAAGCT
>APFE031039763.1:21778-62905 GCA_000404065.3 Pinus taeda
TTTGGCTGATCACCAGGGCTTTGGCTATCAACCTATCATCAACCTTGTTGCTGTCATAATTGAAGCGTTTCCCTATATATTGGGAGATTTGGGAGATTCTCCGTTTTTTAGTCTTTGGCCATTTGCTACTAATTAAAAATAATAATAATAATAAAGAATAAAGAAGGGTATATAAAAAAAAAGAGGAAAGGAAATAATATATTCTGAGCAAACAAAAAAAAGTGAAAAATATATATATATAAAAAGGTTTTACATTATTGATAAAAAGTGCATAATAAAGATAAGCGGGAATTTTTTCAAGTATATTTAAGACTTTTTACGTGGAGAAGCGCGTGGTTTTAGAAACCAGTGGTAAGTTTTACATTTTACGTGGAGAACATTAACCGAGGTTTTGAAAACAACCCATGGTTTTAGAAACCAGTGGTAAGTTTTACATTTTACGTGGAGAACATTAACCGAGGTTTTGAAAACAACCCATGGTAATTACCCATGGTTTTTTTAAAAAAGTTAAAAAAACGAAAGGAATACGTTTTACTTTTTACGTGGAGAACATTTTAACGGAGGTTTTAAAAACAACCCATGGTATTTTAAAATTTAAAGAAAAAAGAAGGATACAAAAGCTCTTACGTGGAGGTTTTAAAAACAACCCATGGTAATAGCCCATGGTATTTTAAAAGTAAAAGATATTTTGATAACATTGGAGAAAAAAGGTGTGATCTAAATAATTTTAATCGTTCAAATCTAAAGATTGTGACCGTACCAAGAGTCACGTCTTATCCTAATTTTTCCGAGAAAAAAATATTATTATAATTATAAAAAAAGGATACTATATAAGCCTTATATAGTTACATATAAAAAGAAAAGTGGGTCTCAAAAAAGTATATATAAATTTTATATAATTATAATTTTATAATATATATAAATTATAATTATATATAAAAAAATTATTATTATATAAAAAAATTTATTAAAAGAGCGAACAAAAAAAAGAAGAGAATATTTGAAAAATATATATAGGTGAAATAAGTGATATTTTATAATAAAAATAGCTCCAGTTGACATATTGTTTACGTAAAAACATAAAGGAATATAAAGTTTAGGGTTCAATTTTATTTAACAGAAAGTGAGAGAGATTATTTTAAAAAAAAAGGCGCATAAACGATAAGTTTTGAAGGAGTAATAAAGCTTTAAAGGTATTTAAAAAAAGAAAAAGATATGGAATCCCTGAGTTGGGAACAAAAACAATCAATCGCAAGAGATATAGAACAATTAATTACAAGAATGGAGCGACGGGCTAAGGAGAGAAAGAGAATGAATTCCTTCTTAAATTCTCTATATCCATCATCACTTCCACAGAATGATGTTATCCAGTATATCGAGAAAGTGCAGCTAAAAGATCAAGAGAATGACAAAATAGCCAAGATTCAACAAAGCAAGGAAGTGTTAGAATGCGAACATAAAAATCTTGTGGATATACATTACAAAGAAATAATGGAAAAGGACGAAGAAATTTCTCGTCTCAAGGGCCACATCGAAAAATTACTAGCACAAGTAAAGAAGACTAAAGTCTCAAAGAAAGAACTCAAGTAGCATTTATCAGAACAAGAAGAGGAAAATTTGCGTTTAAAGAACCTTAATAAAAATTTATTAGAACAAATCAGAGATCTAAAAGATGAAAAACTTAAAATTCAAAACACTGAAAATAAGGTTGATGAATCAAAAACCGAAGAAATTTTACGTTTGAGAAACCATAATCAAAGTCTACTCAATCAAATTAAGAAACTTAAGGTGGATGAGAAAGCATTAAAAGATAAGTTAGAACAAGTCACTCAAGAATAAGAATCGAAATCTGCAGTCACAACAATTCAAGTTGAAAATAAGGGAACGAATACCGATCCAGTGAATATGACAACTCAAGAAGACAAGTCAGTTGAAGAAACAACACGCTTAGATGTTGCAGTTCAGACAATGGACATCCCAAGTGAATGTTCCATAACCAATTCAACAACATTTTCACCAAAAGAAAATCTAAAAACTTTATATCGGCATTCGAATCACGAGAGTAGACAAATCAACCAAGCTACGTATCAGGACCATTCAAACCAAAGACAACAAATTAATGTTTCAGAAAATAATGACGTAACATCCATCCAGTCTCATGCTGACAAGTCGTTACAAAATTCCAGTGATCAGAATACCATACAGAAAATTAATCTGGGATGGTCTGATCCCTTCTCAATGCGACAATTTTGTTTGTCACTAAGAAGATCATATCAGCTTGTATCGACTAAGATGACTGTTCCAAGAAAGAAAGACTTTCAAGGCCGAAAAAGAGATCAAGCTTTTTTTTCATCGACAAACTTTGAGGACAAAGCTTTTTTAGGAAGGAGGCAATGTAACGAATAAAATATATAAATAATATAAATATAATGTAAAAGATAATAATCATAAATAATAGTTAAGTTAAGCTAATAATTAGGTTGAAGAGGCATGTCTAATAGGACATGACTCTTCATGAGGAGACACTTGTGTGATATATAAGCAAGCTTCTTGTTCTCATTGTAAATCATTATCATTCTTATTCTTATTCATATATTTAATATAATATTTATATCCTAAATGGATAATTTGATATTCCAAATCTTTTTGAGTAATTAATTTATAGAAGGAACTTTGTTCGCTTCAGCTACAATGAGCTATGTTATAAAGCTCCAATAAGAAGTATGTTGTAAATACTGCATCGAGTTGTGTTATAAATCTTCAATAAGTAGTATGGTGTTCATGGTTTTAGCAATTTGGTATGTTGTAAATGTTGCATTGAGTTGTGTTATAAAGATACATGGGCAACATGTTTTGTTGGTTATAAGCGTCATTGAACACCAAAAACGATGTTCCCCCAAGGGGGAGGGGTCTATAACAGACCCCGGTTGATTTTCCATGTAAATAAAACAAGACCAAGGTCATGGGACATGTATTCCAAGTTGAATATTGGGAAAAACATTATAATGGGCATTACTTGTGATTAAATAATGGTTATGGAAATTGGCAAAGGCATTTGCAAAGGCAAAGAGGCAATAATTTGGCATTTAATTATGAAAATAAAGGAAAATAGGAGAAAAGGAAGGTGAAAAGACACAAATTTGCATGCAAGGTCAATTAGAGGAAAAATGAAGAAAATAGAGGCATCAATGATAAAAAGGCATAAGAGAATCAGTTCCTAGCTTTTTGACAGTTTGATTCAAGCCCTCCATTCATTCTCTCACTCTCATACTCTTGCACACTTAAAGCATTCTTGGAGCACTCTAGCATTCACTTGGATTTGGAGAAACAAGCAAGGGAGTGCAAGAAGACAGTTGGATCAGCTGCTACAGCAAGTTTACGTTGCAGGTAACAGGTTGCATGTGTGATCTCCTTGTTTATTTTTGGATGCATGTTATATGTCATCGGCATGGAGATTTCGCTGGATTGATAGTGGTTTCAGCCTTACATTGCCATTTCCTAGACAACCATGGTGTTGTGGGTTTCCCACTTGTTTTTCTAATTGGTTCTCAAGTTTCGTATGGTTGTGGGTTGGAACAAACGCTCTGGAGCCTTGGAACAACTTGGGTTGAGTTACTAATTCCTAAACCCTGTAGGTTGGGACAAATGCTCTAAAGCCTTGTGGGTTGAGCTACTAGTTGTTGGAGTCGCGAGCTGGAACCAACACTCTGGAGCCCTGATTTAGCTGTGGGTTGAGTTACTAGTTCTTAAAGCCCTATACAACTTGGGTAGACAGCGATCTGGTTGATGTTAGTGATTTCTGGATCGTAGAGGTGAGATCACTATGTTTGAGGGTTGAGATGGTTTGACCTCCGGAAGCCCTGGTTGGTTTTGTTTTGGTTTCACTCTTACGATTCCACATTCATGCTTAGAATATGGCTTGGGGTGATTGGCTGAAAGAGAGATTTGGTTCATCCCAATCCATGGTCAGGTGATACGTGGAAATCCCTGACTTGATTAGCATTCTCATATGTTAATATGAGATATTTTCCTATTGTGATCTATGAGCATTCGTAGTGATTATGTTCGTGATTTTATGGTTGATTCGCCATGGTTTCCATTCTATTTATATGTTGGTTATATGTTTGTTATATGATGTATTCAATCTATGACACTTGGCATGTTTTAATAAGTTATTGAATGGTTGATGAATGCATGGTCTAACAAATGTTATTGCATCTAGCTAGAGAGGGCTTGGAGCCTTCTTGGTGATTCTCAGATGAAATTCAGAGGTTTATGATCAGATATACATTCATGACTTGTACCTTTCACGTTTACCATATGTTTGACAAAATGTTAAAGAGAAGGGAGACTTAGCTGTGGTGACAGTGGGCTAAGCCTCCACCGTTGCCCTTAACCTGGCAGTTGCCCTCTTAGGAACCCCTTTTAGGTTCCCTACTAGTTTGAGTGGTAACAGTGAGCTCATTGAAGATGTAGATGATGTGAACACATTAATGATGAACTTCGTGGATGTGAACTCCTTATTGATGTCTTTGATGTTGATATGAACTTCTTGATGATGTGAATGATGATATGGACTCCTTAAGGATGTTGATGATGACTCCTTAAATGATGCATACTCTATGATGTTGAAAATGTGTATTCCTTGTTGATGATGATAAGTACTCCTTACTGACGAGGATGTATGACTCATTGATAATGTGGATTCTCTCGAAAAATTTGGTGCAATTTGGTTAGGTCTAGGGGTCATTTTTTAAATTTCTCGCAAGGTGCAAATTTGAATAAAATCTTATTGTAATATGTAATAAGTGATGTCTAGAGAAATTGTATGGGGTATGTGTGCTCAAAATTACACCTCTCACTCTCAACTTTGTAACATGACACATTTTGAGGGGTAAAAAATAAGTTCTAAACTCTCAAAACCCACTTTTCGTAAGTTTTGTGGAAAATGTGGCAATAAATTGGCCTAGCAGTTAAATAAATGGAAAAAAATAAATATTCACACATTCTCAAATGACATGAGAATGAAGTGGAAATTCATCTAAAGGTCAAAGTTGAGTTACCAAGTGATGTGGACTCCACATAAGCCACAAATCAAACAAATCGAATTTTTGTGGAGAAGACAACGAGTTCCAATGACAAGATCCACAATTTGAGGAAGTTAACTCGAGCTTCAAGGAGATATCATGAGTTGTCTTGAGATTGGATCAGAGTTCGCTTGAGTGAGGTGGAGAGTGGTCTCTTACCACTCCACTTCACTCTCCCACACGATCTCTCATCTAATTTGAACTCCTTCATCAAGGATTGTGTGGGCCTCTAAGAAAGAAATCAAGTTGCCACTTGGGAAATTGGAACTTGCATGAAGGAGCATTGGGATGGTCATCCATTGTCTTAGGATTGTCACCATTTTCCTTGGGATTAGCTCTCAAGCTTCTATATAAGTGAGCATTGGTCTCTCACTTTGTAATCATTCTTTTACTAGCTATTATGCTTGCGGAAGCACTGTTGTATTGTACATTTTTCAAGAGTTTTAATAAAAACACTTTAGGGTCCATTCATGGGTGTTCTTCCTTTAGAGCATGGTGCATTGTGAACTATTGATAATATCTTTTCTATGCTTTGGATTATTTCATTTTCCATATACTCTTGTAGACTTGTTAGTGCAAAGTTATCTTGTATTAGCATTTGATTTGAAGTAGGCTATAGATATTAAAAGTTATAATTTATTTTCAAATAAATTTCTAGAAGTTTCAATTCATTGTTTGTTTATCAAAATATATATGGACTAATGTGTGATTAGAGTATTGTAGAATAATTATTTTTGGATCAAGCGTGAGGGGAAGTCCTTGGGAGACCAACCCACTATTAAAGCACTTTCAAAGAAACTCTCATTTATTATTTGGATTTTCAGAATTTATCTTACAAGGAAGTGTCTTGCAGGGATTCGTTGGGGCATAGCTTGTATACAAGCAATCATTTTAAATTTTAAAGCTTTTGAAACAGTGCTTCATTGATTTTATATTAGCTACTTTAGAGCCTTTCTACGCTAAACCAAGTGATGGGGTTCATTCTCATCACTTGATTTGGTTTCTTGTATACTATTTGTATTTTATCTAGTTGTTCTACATATTATCTCCACACTAATTTGTCTCTTGATTTTGCAACCCATACGTGAAGTGTTGGTAACAAAGTATTGAAGAAAAATCACAGAAACTCTAACCATTTTCTTGTAAGACATCTCAATCCACTTAGAGAGGGTTACTATTTGGCAAGGTCATGGGCATTTGAGGATGATTAGCTCCTTGTCTTGTGCAAGAATCATTCACTATTGGAGTCTAAGCTTGGGAATACCAAGAGACACTTAACACCTTCAATCTTGAGAGAATTCTTATTGTACTTACCTTAGTTTCTAATTTTAACTTTGAAGAAGGAATTCTAGTGCTTGAAAAACTTCATATATTGTAAATATTTTTCTTTAAGTTTTACTTGAGACCTTTAAAGAAGGTTTCTCATCTTTGTAACAATCTAATAAAAAACTTAGTTTTTCTTGTGAGAGTTTGAGTTTCACCCTAGGCATCATTTTCTCCTTATTTAGAAGGAGAAACATGTGGGTGGATTGATCTTGCATTGTTGATCTTGAAAAATTTAATTTTGCTACTAGTTATCATTTTATATCCTGTATTTGAAGTTTTGCTTTTAAGTAAAACTTGAAATTACACTTTTTTGAGCACCTTATTTCACTATATGCAAGTATTTCAATTCATGTGACAAAGTTAAGTTTAGTTAATTTGACAATTTGTTTCATGTTTGCCTCACTATAGGCTCATTGGTTACTAGCTCAATTATTTTAAAGTTATTTGCTCACTTTTGTAAGCATATCATACTTTGAAGCTTCATCTCATTTCATTGCTTTAGTTGGTGGATCATTGATATATCATTTGTTAAAGCACTTACTTTGAACAACTTACAATCTTATGTGCTTATGGAGCTTATGTTCTTGTATCTTGTATAATTTCAAACAATCATCTAAGTTATCTCATTGAGCATATTTCCATTTACTTGAGGCATTCTCTTTTACAAGCACTAATAAACTTGCATTTCATTTAGGCATATTAGCATAGATTGCATCTCTAAAATTTACCTCCAAGCATAAGTTTGGTTGAAACTTGAAAGACATCTCTTAGGGACCCCTTTCTTTTATCAACTTGAGAGACACAGACCCTCTTATGGAGTTAACATGGTGACCTTGCAATCATCAGAGCCGCAGTCTTTGCAGTGTTGGAGGCATCGAGTGCGTTGGATAATCCAAGGGAAGTATCATTAATATAGCCTTGGCTGTCTTTTCTTGGATCCCCTCCACAACTTACATAAGAGAACAGTCAAAAGAAAAGTCACATCTAGACTAGGTATTTTGATTAAAATTAGCCAAGATAATTGCATTTAATCTTAGTTTAAGTGCATTTCATGCTAACACATTTTACTATTTTACTTGCAAACTATTCATGTACTTGTCATTGATGAAAATGTTTTAAATTGATTATCTTATTTAGACAAGTATCATCTTGTTCATTTTTGTGAGTCAAATTTTAACTTGTTTCCTTTGCAAGTCATTCTGTATTGCTTCCTCACATGCTTTGGGTTTGTGAATGATTATATACTTTGAAAGCATTTCTTGAAAGCAGATTTTATATCTTGCATGAGATATCATATCTTGCTAACATCTTTTGTTTGATTGATAGGGTTACTTGTGTTTCAATTTGAAACACTTCATTTTTATTGAGCAAGTATTACTTATTTTTAAAGCAATATTGAAGCCACTGGTATTACATGTTCATCTTTGATTTATGTGTTGATGATTATTGAAGTATATTTCATTTCATATTGCTCATCATATTTTCTCATAATCTTAAAAGTAATCCAATTCACTCTAACATCTCATAGAAACCTCACATCCTTTTTAACTTAGATTTTCATTTAGGGACCACCCCCCTTACCTGACCTAGGAGAGAGCTTAAATGGAGAGAGTTGGAAATAGTGACAGTTCCATCTCTTAAATTTGCCACCAAC
This sequence comes from Pinus taeda, assembly GCA_000404065.3. NCBI lineage: Eukaryota > Viridiplantae > Streptophyta > Pinopsida > Pinales > Pinaceae > Pinus > Pinus taeda. Next base: position 29,846 of record APFE031039763.1, read on the forward strand.
CACACCTTGTGGGGTTAAGGGTTTTTCTCACTAACTTAGGTATGTGTGACAAGCGACAACATGGATGATGTGATTAAACTTCTTGATGATGATGATAATGCGGACCCATTGATGACATGGATTTGTTGATGACATGGACTCATTGATGATGATGATGATGTGGAATGGTTGATGTCATGGACTCGTTGATGATATTGATGATAATGATTTTGACTTGATGATGATATGGACTCTCTGATAATCTAGATGATATGGAGTACTTATGTGGACTCTTTGGTGATATGGACAAGGTTAACTTCTTGATGATGATATGACTACTTAATGATGATAATGATATGGACTCCTTGATGATGTGACGAGATTGACTCAATCTGAGAAGGCTAAGATCAACAAGGAGCTGACACACTCTCAAAAGATGATTACTATCTTGATTGTTTCACTATGTGTCTCTTGGATTGCTTGGTTGTTCTTGTTCTTCCATAGCCTCCTCGTGAAGATTGCAAATACATAATGAAGACTCATGATCATTGGAAATGTTGGAAAAACAATGTGACAAAAGGACTCATGATAGGCTTTATACTCGGAGGGAGCAAACAAGACCAAGCACATTTCTATCAAGGTGGCTAGAAGTTTTTGAAGACTGATGTTGATATAGATATGCTAAATATGAGCCCGTGACTTTTCTGCTATGTAGAGGACTTATGTGTAAAAGGGAGATGCTTTTGAGGCATGAACCTAGTGATATCCTTGGCACAATGGTTTGCAGGTCTGTCAACATCTCCCTGATGAATGATTTGAAGAAGCTACAAGAATCTGATATTGACTGGTTCATTGATCTATCTGATGATGTTTGTTTCCACTGAAGCCACTTATTATTTTTTCGATTTGATAATGGTTTGTTAAATTCTCCTATGGTTGTTGATGTCTGCTTAGCGAGAAGTCACTTATCATTTGCTAGATTCGATTATTGTCTACTGGATTCTACCTTAGTTGTTGACGCCTGCTTCTGTGAAAAGCTATTTATTATCTACTGGATTCGACTATGTACATTGATATTTGCTTCTATGGTTGTCGATGCTTGCTTTTGTGAGAAGCTATTGCTAAAGTCTATTATTGTATGTTGATAGTTGTAGATGTTTACTTCTAAGAGAAACCCTAGCTGAAGCTGAATGAACAACTGAATGTTGAGACCCACTGTGGCTACATTTCTAAGGTTGAACTAGTTGCTAATGTGAAAAAATGGGAATGACTGAGAAACCCCTTGAAGGAGAACTAATTACATAGCATCATATTATGGACCATCTCCTATAGGTTGTGTGTTGTGAGACCTTGTGGTCCGAGAGATGTATTGTTGATTCCTCTTGTAGGTTGTGTGTCATCAGACCTTGTGGCCTGGGAGATGTATTATTGATTCCTCCTATAGGTTGTGTGTCGTGAGACCTTGTGGCCCGGGAGATATATTGTTGATTCCTCCTATAGGATGTGTGTTGTAAGACCTTGTGTTCCAGGAGATGTATTGTTGGTTCCTACTTAGGTTGTGTGTTGTGAGACCTCATGGTTGGGGTGATGATTTGAGATGGATGTTATGTATCTTTCCTTATAATGAGACTGATTATCTCTCCCTTAGTTTGTGGGTTGTGAGACCTATAATTGGTCGAGGAGATGGATCCTGACAAAGAGAGAGATTTGTATTTGTGATCTCTTCCTTAGGTTGTGGGTTGTGAGACCTATGACTGGTCGAGAATATTGATATGGAGAGAGAGAATGAAAAGTACCTCCCTACCTAAGAGGAATGTTAAAAAATGTGGTAGCCATGATCGGTATTTTCATCTTGAAAAAGATATAGAAAATTGAGTTTTTATATTTGCCTCCAAAATTATTAGGTCGATTGGGCCAATAAGAGGCACCCATTCGACTCCAACTTGAAGGTTATATAAAGGAGATCATTTCTCCTCATTTGGGCACATCAACTTGGTCTCATGCATTTCTGATCCAGCGAAATTACAGGAGGGCCATAATTTTAAGAAGAGGTTGAAATTTTAGAAGGAGGCCGAAATTCTAGGGCAGGTTGAAATTTCAGGGACTTGTATTTTGACATGGCACTTCATCATGATTCTGGATACTGGTTTGGTTATTATTCTACTATTGTTATTTATGACGTATAGATGAATCTGGAAACTCTCTCTCTCTCTCTCTCATAAGGAAGAATTTTTATTGGGTTTCCCCATGTGGGTTTTCCCTTGGCTGTGTGCCTAATTTTTTGTCTTTTGTCCCTATGTTTTATGGTTACTTTACTTCTCTTTCATGTTTATTAGTTGATGTTTTTCTTCTATATAAGTGCCTAAATGATATTAAATTTAATGCTATGTGAAACTAATGTTTAAATTGATCGTTGAAATAGTTACCAGGTGAAGAAAAAACTTTACTCTAGTAGGTGACCTAGAAAATCTACATTGTTGAGTGGTGTTGGGAGGTTGCCTAGATAGTTGCATGGGCTCCACGAGGGCGCCACATGGCGAGCTAATGGTGTGGCACCATTTGATTCGTTTTAAGTATAGGTGGTCATATCTCTCGATCTGGAGGTTAGATTGGGGCAAAATTTATACCACCATAATCATTTCAATGATACAAACACCATGAAAGCATCCATATGGAGTTTTAAGGGAGTTGAAAAAGATCAAAATTTTAGACCCCATTTCCATAACGCTACCTTGGATCTTGAGTCCACATAGTGACCACCTCATTCTAACCTATGTTTTGGCGAGCCTTAGGAGGTGTTGTGTTACAACCTCCCATTTAGAGTCTTCTAGATAGCTATGTTACCAAGTTAAATTTCTAATACCAGCTAGATTCATTTTCTCATGGCAATTTAAGTTATCCCCAGTAAATTATTTATTTACCCAAATAATCACTGAATCAACGAAAATAAAATCACTGTTATTTTATACTTCTAGAATTGAATATATGTAGCAAAAATAACCCAAAGAGATCATCACAAGTAACAAAATAAATTCACACAGAACAATTCTCTGTCATTTCATTATCTGGAAATTCTACATTTTTTGACCCACAAACATATAAGGAAAAATACAAAACCCCAAAACCTGTAACACAACGCCCTTGGAATGAGTTTGGCCCAAGGTGACTCAGCCTCAAGGAAATCAACCTCTAGATGAAATTAACCTAGAGAACTCAGCTCAACAACTCTGCTAGCAACTCGACCTGTGCCCTTCTTCTGTGCCATTGATGCGCACTACAGAAAACTCAGCCCTCCAGCAAATCAACCTCCTCTAGATTAATTCAATCTCCCTTTGGCAACTCGGGCTTACAATATCCTCCAACTCAGCCCTCTTGGATTCGCACAAGCCCACTCACACTTCTCCTTCTCTGCGCACCAGTCCATTGAGCCACTTGCACTTAAAGAAAATGACTTTCCCTAAATGATAACTCACTCATACAACTTGTGCTCTATGTGTTCTTCATGTGCCTTCACCTCCTCACTAGGCTTCCTTTATAATCTTCGTTGAGTCCAAATCCCTAACCCTAATCTCCCTTCTAGAATCATCTTGGAGACCAACGGTTGAGATTTTTTCTAAGTCACTTAAATATTTAAATTATTATCCCCAAAAAATAACTCAATATTCCACAATAATTATTTTACTTTAACTATTGTACTTTTCCTAAGTTAGACTTACGAAAGAAGACAAATCACTAGAAGAGGCAAATAATTTCGTCCACTTGATAAGACACCAAGCCTATGTAAAAGACCTTGTGAAGCTACCACTCACATCAATAAGTGGGCCCCTGCCCTGTATCTCAACTCAGCAAATTACCAAAACCTTAGCAACCCTAAATGATAACTCGCTCATACAACTTGTGCTCTATGTGTTCTTCATGTGCCTTTACCTCCTCACTAGGCTTCCTTTATAATCTTCATTGAGTCCAAATCCCTAACCCTAATCTCCCTTCTAGAATCATCTTGAAGATCAACGGTGGAGATTTTTTCTAAGTCACTTAAATATTTAAATTATTATCCCCAAAAAATAACTCAATATTCCACAATAATTATTTTACTTTAACTATTGTACTTTTCCTAAGTTAGACTTACAAAAGAAGACAAATCACTAGAAGAGGCAAATAATTTCGTCCACTTGCTAAGACACCAAGCCTATGTAAAAGACCTTGTGAAGCTACCACTCACATCAATAAGTGGGCCCCTGCCCTGTATCTCAACTCAGCAAATTACCAAAACCTTAGCAACCCTGCTAATCAAATCAGTAACAAGACCAAATATAAGGTTACAATAACCTGCCTCCAATAACACTTGTCACATACATGAACACATGATGAAGAAGCACCAAAGAAAGAATAAGAGAATATAGGGGCATATCCAGCCAATTATAGATGTCAAGAACGTAACATTTCTTAATGCATTGTTGTCCCGTTAAATGGATGGTAACTTTAAATATATTGCAATACTTTATTGTAAATAGGTGTTCCTTTTAAATGGATAGTATCTTTAAATATACTGCAATGTTTTTCTCAAAATAGGTGTTCCTTTTACTATGTCAACTACATCCCTCTTTTTTTAAATGCTTCTTATATTAATGACAAAAATAAAAAAACATAGTCCATATTCAGATAACCATACAGAATTCCTAATATATATCAACTACATATTATTAATCCATTTCCATGACAACTATCTTAAATTTTAGTTCTTAAAATTTCTAATAGCATTCTTTCCAATTCAATAAGAGCTTAGAATAAAAAGTACGATTTGATTCTTATTTTGAGATACAGATAATTGTCTATGATTGGACATGAACCATGCATTATGTAAGATTACCTTTGAAATATGAACACCAAGATTTCTATGAACACCGGAACATTCAATGCACAGCAAAATACCCAGATTTAATGAGGCCCAATCTGGATCATGACAACCACAGTCTGCACACACATCATTACCAGCAACTTTTCGCAGTATCTCAAGGGGCCTTTCCTGATGTTCAGCTGCCAAGAAACCCTGCATAGCTCTGACAGAATTATCATAACTGGATGGAACATAACCCCTTGCTGATGTAAACTCTTCAGGCATTAAGTGCTCAAAATCCGAAGAGCCACTCAATGAATTTGTTTCAGACGGTGCGCCTTGATGTCCGGTGCCCATCATATTTTGAGAAACCCTCTGGCTATAACCCACCTAAACAATTCCAAAAGTTGGAAATCAGTTCATTAGAAATTCAAAGAAAAGTTCCACATCCAAGAACTTATCTATTACATTTTTGTTTATCTTGTTCATCCCTTTTCAATCAATTGATTAGGTATTTAATTTTGGTTTCTGGCCAAATAAAGCATACACTGAAATTGTATTCAGTAAGGATGGATCCTTTCATAACCAGGTCAAGAGGTTGATTGTCATGACAGATTACTGATAAATTTCAAATAGGCACAAAGAAACAAAATTCTCCTTGCCTGTTCAGGCAAGTGAGAATTCAGAAGCGATGCAATCACTGCAGTTATTTTGTCAATCCAGTCCATTCGATCAATAGCATTCTCTGCCTGCAAAGAAGAATGCAAGGAATATCCATAACGTTATATGATCAACTGAGACCATTCTGATCAACGAGCAGAATACATACAACTTAATATGATAAAAAGATACCAATAATGAGACTTTGAATTTTCTTAATTAAATTCAACAAAGAAAACACTTTCAACCTTATTCAATTATAAATCCTATAATCAAATTAATGTAGAGATATTTAGTTTGAGAAGATTCCATGCATAGACACCTGTGAGAGATAAAATGTAGACATGTACCTGTAGAGTATAGATCTTTAATGGAGAAATTATCCTGAAACAAAAACGTAAATCTGTCTGCTCTGCATCAACCTTTATGGTAGATGTAAGAAGATTCACAGTATGATGTGTCACAGACTTCTCATCCTGGGGTGTCCCATGGTGAGAAGAGAGTAACCGTCCCAGCAAACCAGTGACATGCTCAGATGAATGGGAAGCTTTCTGAACTGGCTGTTGGTTTGCAGCTCCCTGACAAACAATCAACACAAATAACCTGTGTTATAAAAGCTATGCTAGAGAAAAGAGATTTACAAAATTATTTAAGTGGATTGGGAAACTTGGGAAACTTTTGTGAGCATATACTCCCTCTTGAAAACAACAACAAATGGTAACCTACCACTGGCTTGCCCCATTGTTTGCGATAATAATACAGCATTCCACGGCTATCAAGTACAAAAAACCTCCTCTTCCAATCACCCCTCAAATTTGAAGATCGTTTCAACAAGTATCCTTGTTTTATTGTTTGCACCTGAATCATTAAGCACGAAGATGTATGAACTATTTACAAACATGCTATGATGCACAGCTATAAAGTCTAAAAAGAATGTATGTTTGAATAGCCTCCAATTTTTTATTCAGGATTCAGAATACAATTCCTCAAATCTAATATCTATCATAAAAAGTTTTATAGTAACAACTGCAATAAGTAACCAGCATCCTTTTTTCTGTGCAAAAAAAGGAAATATGTCAATCCTAAAATAAAATTATCAAAGGAGTACTAGAACAGGTACCTTCCCCTTTGTAGTAGATTGCATGACTGCTTCAATCATTTTATGGGAACTCCTGCCAACAGCCTGAATACCATCTCCGGAAGGAGAAGTCTCCAGATCACTAAAAGAGCGCTGATTTTCTTGTTCTATCTGCCTTCTAAACTCCTGCATCCTTTCTACAAGAGCAGCTTGCTCATAATTTGTCCTTTCCCTGGACTGTTGTGCATATGTCAAAACCTGAAGATCATAGACACGGAAGAACAGTTACACCTTCTGCCTCAGCACTGCTATCAACATTTTGAATTCAAAAGTATACCTATCAAAAAATATCTCTACCAGAATTATTGAAAGGAGATAAGCAGCCCATATCCTACAGTGGTCACAGGCAAATCATAGCTCACATGTGATCAATTTCTCATCTAAGTAGTACTGAAGATGAACATAAATCAAACATGGAAATTTGTTTTTTCCTCCCATTTCCTTCAAACAAACAACAGAGATACAATGATGCACCAAACCCGGGGGTACTGTTCTATCTTCTAAGCATATAACCATGACACTGAGCAATTAAAACTAGCCCAATATAAAGTTCAGAAACAGAGCCTTTCATCTTGCTGACATATTGTAGGTTTTAACCCTGTACAATTCATTGTTGCAAATAGATTCTTAGTAAAACAGAAAAGGTGCAATGGCAAACACACATATTAATACAGATATTTACCCTAGAAACCCATACCTGGAAAAACACAATGATTTTTCAATATATTCCTGTTTACAGTATTACAATATATATATATATATATATATATACATACACACAACCGTAGTTCCTTAACCAAAACTACAAAACCATGGGCTAAACCACCATGCACCACAAAACCACTAAAAGTGAAAACTGTGAGCCGAAAACTGCCAAAAAACGGATGCAAAAGAACAGCCTAAAAAAATCTTTCAGGGGTGCTGCCCCCAAGCCCCCATGCAAAAGCACCCCCTGCAAAACCTCCTGTGACCCCCGCTGCACCCAGCGCACCATATAGTGCATTGAGGTGGTCGTCCAAAGAATATAACAAATACCCAACACATATGTCATAATCCTGCTCCTAGTGACAAGCAGCCTATAACTAGTCATGAAAAGCTAGTCATTATTGTATGGGCAGTTTGTTGATTAGGACTTGGGAGAAAGTGAATCAATGGCACAGTTGTATTGGTGTTTCCTTCAATTCAAACTTGGACATTCAAAAACTTAATTCATTATGATTCAATTAGCATTGGCACACTTTTTCAGATGGAACATCTTATAAAACTTCTGATTTCATCATGATCAGACAAGACCATTTAGAGAACCAAAAATGCTGGTTATTTTAGAAAAATGTTCAAGTTTGTATGCCCCAATCATCAGCACAAACTATACTTCGAGGATAATAAGTAGAAATAAAACCTTTCAAAGTGCTTTATGTGACATTAATTTTGGCCAAAGATATATCTTATTTTGGTTTCATACAAATTTATGAAATGTGTCCAATATATCAACCTGGTGAATGTACGGTTCCATTTGATGCAGCAACTCATAACCCTGCGAATATACAAAACCAGTCAATATTCAGGCAAGTACAATGTCTTGTTTCAAACATAAATCATCCTTGCAACTGCAGTATTACGTTTGCAGTGTTACCTGCTTAAAATAGCGTAGATGGGCATCCATTGTTCCACTCACAGCTTCCAAGAATTCAAACTTTTTCTTGGCCTCAATATTTGAAAGAGCAGTTACCTGGACTTTTCAAATACAGTTCACTTGTATGAACTTGGGGTGGGCAATTAAACTAGATGCACCAATATTACATTTTGTAGCAAATAAGATTGTATCTAAACAATGGTAACATTTACGTCGAAATCAACATGACAAGTGAGTGAAGTCATACATACTAGATTGAAGCGGGCTTGCTCAAATGCTGATCTTGCATTGCGCAATTCCTGCATTCAAAGTTGAACACAATTTATAAACTGGATAACACATCAGTCATATATACGCTTTTGCAATAATTTCTACTTAATCATCTGATCCCAATATGTCATACTTACCTCTTCTGTTTCTGAAACAATGTCCATCCTTGTACTTTTTCTCAATGACATAAATTTTTCACGTACCTGAAGTGAAGCCACAGGATTAGAGTTGTCAACAAAAAAGAAAATGTCATTTTACTCATCCTAACTAGCATGCCCAATGTCTTTTCTACATGTTCCAATTTTAAGTGAACGATATATCCATAGCTAGTTAAGTTTGATTCGAATTCCCAAAATAACTGCCTTGGTGTCGGATTCCTTGTGTTTCCTGGTTCTTGATGAAATCTAGTGTCGAACTGGGAGAATTCTCCTTGCCTTTCAGCTATTCTACCAGGGATCAACAATTACTCGGCCCTTAGAGGCAGAGAGGCCAACTTGGACTGTACTCCAAGAACAATAGCAGACAAAGACCACACAGATATATCCTTAAAATGTTTATCCAATTTGCCACTTCATCAACAGTTTGTTTCATTATTGTGTTATATCTAACTAAGGTGTCAGAACCTGATGATCAGTGATGGGCTACCATATTCCTATTGGCATCCAAAAGTAAAAGATAAGACAAGATAATTCTATTAATGTCCAACTACTGACCACATATAGGTCAATGAAACTACTAATTACAACAATGGGATACCAGTGGGAGCACAAAGGCTGATCATATAAAAGCATGATAGAAGCAGGAACTAAACAGTGGATAAGATCTATACACTCTAGTATTATGGAACAGAAACACTTAGCACTTTGGCAGATAAATGCAAGTACTGCTAAGAGCCCAGAAACAAAAACTCCGGTGAGAGAAGGGGGATTAATGGATTATGTCTTGCCTAAGGGGTGCTGATCAACACCCCCAGTAATTTCTTTTTAAACACCTTGGGCTGAAGAGAAAAGGCCCATGATAGATAACTGATTAGAGGATCTGTAAGAGTTGGCAGATCTGGTCTGAGATATTTCTTTTTGTCCAAATGATTTAACCCTATGCCATGATCTGGAGGAAGTCTCCAATCTGCTGGTGCCATATGAACTGTACTGAGATCTAAGGCAACACCCCCATAAAGGTCGTGCTAGGTGAACCCAAATGGCCTCCTGTCTGATGGATCTAATAGTTGATGTAGTGTTGTGTTTGAACTTTGTCTACCTCTTAGTGCCCACAGGAAAGAAAAAAGTAATCAGCCAAGAGGTGTCGGATCTGGGCTAGGCTTGGCCAGGGTGCTGAGCGAGTGGAATCTAAGTCCTAAGGCCTCCTTCATTTATAGGGGCAGGCATCTGTGGCTTGGAAATCGGAAGGAGGTGGAGAGATAGGATTGATACTCCCTGAAAAAGAAAACAGTGAAAATGTACTTTAGTCTTGTAGTAGATGTGAAATAGAAAAATGTTGTGTTCTTCAGTCTTGATCTCATGAATATGGCATAGCTCATGGATCATGTCTCCCATGTGAGATGATGATCAGTTTCTACCCAAATCCAATAAGAAGTGACCTGAAACTACCCAAGTGTGATCCAGACAGATCCGTGAAGTGCTTTGGATGAAAGGCCATCTTGGAGTTTAGCCCCCTGGAGTATCAATCCAAGTAACTTATATATATTGTCTGAAATACCAAGTAACAAATCACCTGCCAGTCACTGTTTATATCAAAGACATGGCATCTCCAATAAGACAATATGAGAAGACTAGCAGCCTATGTTGCCAGGAAACGTGGGTTCGGGGATGGGGACGGGTACGTCATTTTTTGAAACAGGGTGCGCTGGTTCGTCAGGGGTATATTATATTTTATAAATTATAATATATATGAATTTGTATATTTTTCAACTTTAAACAAGAAAACTAAAATATTTTTTCAAACTTTAAATATTTAAACATGCACATCATTGAACATTCAACATTCACAATGAAATTTCAAAATTTTTAGTTTGATATCAAGTGCAAATTGGAGTTTACATATTAATAAGAATCATGATATATGTCCATTGTCATACTACATTCAAAATTTTCCTTAAGGCATCTCCAAACAAAAACTAGGAAATTTTAAAATACTAAAATAAAAATAGCTAATCGTGAACAATGGCTTCCTCAAGCCATGTCATCAGCATCACTCAGATCTTCAGTTAGCATGCTCTCTAGGTAGGAATCACTCTCATCTTGAGATTTCTGCTCATCCATAGCAACTGGAGGTAGCTCAATAAAGCCATCTAGTTGTATCTCCTCGTCCACACACATAGCATCATCTATGTATTGGTCCAATCTCTTGAAAGGACCCTCCTTGTACCCAGGGTCTTTTCGAGATATGAGACAAAGTGTGCTATGAATGTACACTAAGTTCTCTTCCTTCTTTGAGCCCAACTTATTTCTCTTTATTGAATGGATAAAGGCATAAGTACTCCAATTCCTCTCGCAAGACGAAGAACTAGCTACCTAGAATATTAGGGGAAGACCATTAAATTAATTAAAAATTTAAATATAAAAACTAAAATGAACCCTAAAGAACCCGATTTTGGGGTTCCAAGTACCCATCATCAAGGATCTCCATACCCGTCAAGACAAAGGAACCCAAATTTTTTTAACGGAGAACTCGGTTCTTATGGGTTCTTCTCAGAAGCACCCATACCCGAATCTGATACTTGGGGACGAGAACCCCACCCCCAAGTTTGGGAACCCGTGCAACATAGCTAGCAGCACATAACAAACTTAAATTAGTGGATACTCTGAACCAAGTCAAGCTCTTGAGAATAATGCATCAACACCTAACTAGGGAAAACTTTCAGCTTGCTTCATCACCTCCTAGGATCAGAATATTAAATTGAAAATGTTTATAGAAAAACTGAGACAGCCTCCTCCTAAAGAGGATGAAACGATGAGCACTTTGGAGTCATTTTGCTTGTCATATTTTGTAAATATTAGATTATTTGTAAGATTTCATTTCAGAATGATGTTTTATCATTTAGTACAATTTATCCTTAATTGTGTGTTTTGTCCTTCGCGCAACAAAATTGTAATTCCAATATAGGAATTATAGTAGTTACATGAAAATTTTGTTAGAAAATGTGAAGCGGAAACTATTATATCTTATTTTCCTTAACCTTGATAGTGCTTGTGGATCTTTAGTTATCTTCTTTGTCTTCTTTATTTGGATCTTTCAACAAACAATATCAAGAACAATAACAGTGACAAAAGAGGACTCAGATATAGGCTCTTAGCCAGGTCAAAACCCCTCCAAGGGGAAAACCCAGAAACTCTTCTCTTCTTAGAGTCTGCTTCAAATGAGATACAAAGACCCAATCCCTAGACCAAGTCCTCCCAATAACAAGTCGACCCTTTCTCAAGTCCTTCATTTATTCTACACCAAACTGCTACACCTTGCAACTTCGACCTACAAACTACAACACTGCTACTCGACCTGCAACATCAACCCAGCAACTTCATCCTTGCAACTTCTTGGAAACCCTAATGTAGCCTCCTCTTGAGACCTACTTAGAGCAAGACAGCTCTCCCAAGGTCAACAAGGACAAGATAAGGGTAGCCCTCCTCCAGCTACCAAATTTTGCACTTAGCCCTACTACAACTCAGACCTGCAACTTCGGCTTGTTCTTGCAACCCATAAACCCTACAATTTCACACATGTGAAAGAGATAGAGCTCACAAACAAGAAATTTTGTCCTTCCAGCGTCTTCTAAACCTTTGCTCTCCTTCTTCTTCCTTTCCCAGCAACAGATCAAACTCTTTCTTGTAGATCGAACTTGTGAGTGACTGTGTCTCAAATGAGGTCAAACTGTTTCTTTATATAGCCTTCTCAAGGGGTCGAATTCCCTCCTTTAGGCCAACTTGATGATCCCAAGGCCGACTTGTACTCTTGGAGATTCTAGGACTTTCTAGACTCAAAAATAATTCTTTTTACAATTACAAATTGCCCGGAAGGGTCTTATAAACATGATGTTGACTCCATTGACTCAAGACAATAAATCCTAAGACCTAACAAACCCTAGAAGCATGAAGAACATGCTTTTACCTAGAAGACCATCAATAATGAGCATGAAAACCATGCTTTAATAATAATAATTTTCTATCTTCTTTTCTTGTTTGTTACATAGGATACATATTGAAATGAGTACAACAATTATGAAGACTGAAACTAGTTACATTTTCAACACTCCCTCTTAATGGAACACATGCACTTAATAATTGACAGCCATGATAAATATCTTATTAAGAATTAGATAGATGATGTTTACATTTGTGGGAAGCCCTAGATATATACTGCCTTGGGTGCCTCTTGGTGAATGGGCATGATCTTTGATCATGCCCTTTGCCTAATAACTTGTAAACTAACTAATTTTTTATATAACATTGCCTTCCCCTCAAAAGAATGCTTTGTCCTCAAAGCATATGTAACGACGGATGTTGCTGACAAAACGCTTCAATCTCCCAAGAGGCTTCTTCTTCTGGTAATTCCTTCCACTTGATCAAGTATTCCTTGATTACCCGAGATTGAAGCTTCCTTTCTCTGCTAGATATGATACCTTCTAGTTCTAAAATGACCCTTCCTTCATCATCTAGGGATGGAAGTGTTGTTTGCACTAATTGATGGTCGCCTAGTGCCCTTTTAAGGCAAGAGGCATGGAAGACGTTGTGAACATGACTTTTCTCTGGAAGGCTTAAACTATATGTAACTTGGCTGATCTTTTTATTGATCTGATATGGTCCATAAAACTTCAGTGCCAATTTATTTTTTCCTTTTTGTTTCAAGGACAACTGTTTTATGGTTGGAGCTTGATAAATAACCATTCTGAGACTTCAAATTCTTTTTCGGTTCTGTTTTGATCCGCTTGTTGCTTCATACGGTTCATTGCATTATTCAAGTTTTCTTTTAGGGTTTGGACGATTTTTTGGGTTTCTTCTAATTGGTTTTTAATAGCAGGTAGATTTGTCTGGACGGTAGCTAGATCTTTCCATTTTGGAGGTTCGTATCCATACAAAGCTTGGAATGGAGTCATTTTTGCTGACATATGATAAGTAGAATTATACCACCATTCAGCAAGATGCAACCACTGAGCCTACTTATTTTGTTTTTCTATAGCGTAACAACGTAGGTAGGTTTCCAAACATTTATTAACAACCTTCGTTTATCCATCTATTTGAGGGTGGTAAGTGGAACTCATATTTAGGTAGGTTCCAATATGGTTGAACAACTCTTTCCAAAAATTACCCTTAAATTTGGTGTCTCTATCACTGACAATGACTTTCGGAAAATCGTGTAATTTATACATATTTTTGCAGAATATCTCAATGATTTGTTTAGCTGAGTCTAGTTTCTTCATTGCAATAAAGTGAGCATATTTGGTGAGTCTGTCAACTACTACGAAGATATTATCATTGCCTTTAGATACAGTTAATCCCTCAATAAAGTCCATTGATATTTCTTCCATTTCTAATTCGGAATGTTTAAGGGGTGAAGTAATCCAAGTGTCATAATATTTTCACTTTTATTTCTTTGACACGTGTCACATTCTGCTACATACCTCTAAATATCGCGACTCATCCCCTTCCAAAAGAATGATTGACGTGCATTGTAGTAAGTTTTAAAGAATCCTACATGTCCGGCTGACAATGAATCATGTGACTCCTTGAGTATCTTGGATGTAAACTTGGAATTTGAATTCAGATAGATTCTTCCTTTGTACCATAGAATGTCGTCTTTCCATTCAAATTTTGAGTTGTCTAGAAGGTTATTGATTATCGCAGTTATTTCTGGATCCTTAGCATACTCACTTTGAATCTCATTAAGCCATTCAGGAACAACAACCAAGACTGCAAGTAGTGTTGGTTCTTCGTCTTTCCTAGAACAAGGCATCTGCTACTACATTGTCTTTTCCCCTTTTATGTAGTATCTCCATGTCAAAGGCGGCAATTTTTTCAATCCATTTTTGTTGTTCTTCATAAAGTGTTTTTTGTTGGAGGAGGTGTTGGAAACTGTTATGGTCTATTCGTATGGAGAACTTACTTCTGAAAAGAATTGTCTCCACTTAGCCAGTGTGTGCATAATAGCGAGCATTTCCTTGTTGTATGTGGACTTAAGACGTTCTCTTTTATTGAGCTTCCTACTTTCAGAAGCTATTGGATGCCCGTCTTGTATTAACATTGCGCCTGTACCAAATCTGAAAGCATCACACTCGATGATAAATGGTTTAGAGAAATTTGGAGTTGCCAATACCGGGGCATTAGACATAACTTCCTTCAGTTCTTCAAAACACCTTCATGCTTCCTCATCCCATTGAAATGATTTCTTCTTTAAAAGGTTTGTCAGAGATGCAGTTATATGTGCATAGTTTTTAATAAATCTTCGGTTATATCCAATCAATCCTAAGAACCCTCTTAGCTTGGATATATTAATCGGTTTGGTCCATTCCTTTATAGATTTGACTTTATTAGGGTCTACTTTTACGCCTTCATGGGATATAATGTGTTTGAGGTATTCTACTTTTTCCTTTCCAAAGGTGCATTTGGTTTTTTTGCATAGAATTGATGCTCTTTCAGTAGTGTAAGAACTTTATCTAGATGTTGTAAGTGCTCCTTCCAAATTTTACTGCAAATTAAAATATCATCAAAGAATACTAATACAAACTTCCTAAGATATGGACGGAATAATTCGTTCATAGTGGCTTGGAACGTTGTTGTTGCATTGGTTAACCCAAATGGCATTACTTTAAATTCATAGTGACCTTTGTGTGTTTGGAATGTCATTTTTGGTATGTCTTCCAACCTGATTCTGATTTAGTAGTAGCCTGACCTTAAATCCAATTTTGAGAAATATTTTGCACCATGTAGTTCATCCAACATTTCATCGATAAAGGGAATTGGGAATTTGTTTTTAATCGTTATTTTGTTTAATCCTTTATAGTCAATGCATAGCCTGAATGAACCATCCTTCTTCCTTACTAATACCACTGGAGCAACGTACGGACTCTTACTTTTCAAGATGATCCCACACTTTAAAAGGTCTTGGATTAATCTCTCAATTTCCGTCTTTTGGTGATGTGGATATCGATACGGCTTGATGTTGACGGGGTCTGACCTTGCTTTGACTTCTATTGTATGCTCAATTTCCCTATTAGGAGGCATTTTCATAGGCAAGTCTTGAAATACCTTTTCATGCTTCTGAATTAGATCTTGTATCTCTGGTGACTCTTCACTGATCATGTTTGCGGATAATATTTCTAATTGGTAACATTGTACTACATAAGCTGGTGCTCCTTTTCGAATCATCTTCATCATCTGAGATGATGATATGATTTGATTCTCTGATGCTTGGAATCCATATACCTTGTACCTTTGTCCTT
This sequence comes from Pinus taeda, assembly GCA_000404065.3. Taxonomy (NCBI): domain Eukaryota; kingdom Viridiplantae; phylum Streptophyta; class Pinopsida; order Pinales; family Pinaceae; genus Pinus; species Pinus taeda. Next base: position 45,813 of record APFE031039763.1, read on the forward strand.
CCCAGTTAAAGCTTATGAACTATACTTGATGGTTCGCAGAATAAGTACCTAGGGTTCATAGCCATTGGATCCCTAAGACCACATCTACTCCTCCTAATGGTACAATGAAGAACAGGGATTCTAAATTAAAGTCTTGTATCTGCAATTTTACCTTATGGCATTTCCCTGTCTTTTGAATCTTCTTACCATCAACTACCATCACCTTCATGTTCAGTAAAGGAAATGAGACAATGTTGAGTCTCTTTGCCACTGTTGCATCTAAAAAATTGTGGGTGCTACCAAAGTCTATGAGAACCACTACGTTGTCCTTCTTTATATGTCCTTTCAATTTTAGAGTCTGGGGTTGTGATATACCTGTCATAGCTGATAGTGACAGTTGCGGAATAATTCCTTCATCTAATTCTGGATAGAATTCTCGGGCATCTTCTGTTTCTTCTATGTCTGAATCATCATTGTTTGAATCATTAGTTGCTTCACAGTTATATAGGTTCTTTGGTTCTTTTCCTTTTGCACACCTATGTTTAGGGTCCCACTTCTCGCCACAACGTTTGCATTTGCCTTCTTTTATCCTGTGTATTTCTACGTTAGATTTTTCACCTTCCCAACAATGTGGTGGAACATATCTTATATTATCTGTATCCACAGACTGGGGCATTCTTCGTCTCGAATATACTTTTTTCGGTTTTGACCACAGTATCTGTTCAAATTTCTTTTCAGTAGTTTTTGCTTTTCATCTTGCTACTTCTATTGATGTAATGTCATGAGCTCAAGTTCTACTTGTAGATGAGTTTTAAGTTTGGAGATGTATGATTGAATTAGACAAGATTTTGATAACCCAGGCACTCGTGTTGCTAAGGTCTCCCATTCTCAAGTGTACTCATCAACATTTCCTTTTTGTCGTAATTTGATGAGTGTTGAAAAGAACTCTTCTTCCTTTACACTTTGGAATCTTTTAAAGAATGCATCCTTAAATTTTCTCCAGTTGATGGCAATTGTTGTCTTCTTCCACCACGTATACCAATTATATGTTTCTCCTTCCATTTTCATGGAAGCGTGTCTAATCTTTTCATCATCATTGTTGATGTCGTAAATCTCGAAGTATTCTTCCGCTTTATTCAACCACGCAAAACTGCATTTTTCGTTCCCGTCAAATTTGAGCAGCTCGATTTTTGCCTTTCGTTGATACGTTCCTAACAGTGGAGTGAAAAGAGGATGTTGATTTGTGAATGTATCCCAGAGTTGCTTATTTGAAAAAGTCGTGTTACTATTTCCTTGATGGTGCGTGGATGATTTTTTTGGAAACTTCGCTTTTTCATGAGAATCTATTGAATTTGTTGAATTTGATGAATTATGCTATTGATTACCTCCATCATCTTGGAGTACTTTTTCGCGTGTAACCTTCCTCCTTCCACACAAAGTGTTCAACAACATCATTGTCTGATTATGATTTATTTCAGATTGGATATGGTTCTGCCCAAGCTATAGTTCTATCCAATCTTTTGTATCCTGAAGCTTCTTGATATCGTTGGAATGTCCGATAACCCTACTCTCGAGATCAACTATTTTTTGATTCAAATCATCGGAGTGGCTAGTAATCCTATTCTCCAAATCAATCAATTTTTTGCTAAAATCAACCATTGACATCGACGACATTGAACAAGTTTGTGGGGGTGTATATTTCTCTGCCAACTTTTTATTTTTATTTTTTTTAATTAAATTAAATTAATTAATTTATTATCTAACATATAGTTTTTTTTTTAACTATATATTATATATAATATATATATATATATATATATATCGTATACAATATAATAACGATATAATATATGTTATTATATCAATTAATCTCCCGTGGGTTATATAGATTAATATGTCGTGGAAAATGACAGGTTCAAACATCGAAGCATTTGGGGTGGTGTGGGTTGGGCAGGAAGGAAGACAGCAAATAGTGGAGGAATGAACGGATGCAGAAGTTGCGGACAGGACTGCAGAGGTGTAGCAGGGCAAACGATACAGCAAAAGAACAAACCGAGACAATGGTCGAGGGCAAGGAGACAACAGTACTGCGAAATGCGTGAGGCAAGAAGACGGCAGTAAGTAGTAGAACCAAGCTTCAAGAGTGTCGAACGTGGCTTTGATACCAGATGGAACACACGCACTTAATAATTGACAGCCATGATAAATATTTTATTAATAATTAGATAGATGATGTTTACGTTTGTGGGAGGCCCTGGCTAAATACTGCCTTGGGTGCCTCTTAGTGAATGGGCATGATCTTTTGAGGTCTCTGCTCTCACTGGACTGGTTCCCCAATGTTGGGGCAATCCAGATTTTGTTGATACTCTACGATACCTTGGTCAAGGCCTTGTCCTCTTTATATCTTTCTGTACATATTGATAGATTACTTTTACATAGAAAAAAAAAACAAGGAATTTATACTTCGCTTTGCAAAATTCATGGAGTTTCAAGGTGAAAGGTATCAACCCACCCCTAGGAATAATTCGATCTTCTTGCCAAGATAAGTAACATATGCAATGAGCCAAGATTACAAGTTTTCAATAATTGTCCATCAATAATTAGGGCACAAATATAATCAAAGCATAGCATTCCATACATTAGACATAAAACATGAAATATTTCGCATAAGAGAGCACTTACATGAAAAAAGATTATATCCACCCATTAGATTTGCAACAATGAAGCTCCAAGATAAGATAGCAATTATCCAAACATCAAAATGCATCAATTGCCTCCAATTCGTCCATCAATAGCAGGTCTGAGTTCTTTTCTCCAAAGAGATACAAATCCAAGTGATGATGAATGAGATAGAATGCCTCTCTTGTATTTATACACTCCTCTAAGGAGTTCGAATGGCCTATTCTAGCCTAATGATGCCCTTAAAATAAAAGAATGTGCAAAATGACAATACTTTTGGTGACAAGCCCACCAAATAGCTCCACAATAAGAATAATTAGCCTCTCAAGAGGGTCGAAATGATAGAAAAGTAGCTAGAAGGGTCGTTGGAAGGCCAAATGAAGTCCCTCATGTGCCATAATGAATAAAGGGCTCCAACAACAATGATAAAGGGGGTGGCCCCTTGATCTCCAAGAAATGACCTATGGTGCCCCCAAGTGGTTGTGGGGGGACAAAAGCATCATTGTGGGTCTACAACTAGATCGAACAAGCCTATGTTCCATCTGTAAGGGCTAGAACAATGATACAAGCCCTCCCTTGTCTCCCTAGGTGAGACAAAACCCTATCTAGGCCCTAGATCAACTGCCAAGCGTGTGGTGCAAGTGTCTAGCTGGCTAGGCAATGTGGTCCAAGTGCATCATCGTCATCATCAAATAATTATGACACAAGGAAGCAATATGTGGTGTTGAGGATCTTGTCGCGTGGCTATCTGCTCTCTACTATGGTGGAGGCCCACGACTCTCAATGCTCACCCTACAAGTGCCATTAAGACTCTCTCGAGAGCTTGGACCCTGTATAGGGAGACCAAACCCCAAGATGAAGACCCGCCTACTATCTTGTATAAGATCCAATGCGTCTCCTCACCCTCCAGTACAACAATTCATTAGTGCAATTGAGAAAATGAGCGTACAAATCATGGAACCAAGTGGCCACTTCGTAGTGGCATGCCCTTCCATAATGGGCTTTAGAGTGTACAGCTGTTTCCGCGTTCACGAGGGAGGTTAATCAAGGACTCTATTAGGTGGTTTCAACCTCTAAGGGAGTGACATGTCTATGGTACATTTGTTAGATGGCAGGTGTCATGAAATAATGATCGAACGAAGTAGGGCATTGGGGAAGGCTCCAAGCCACATGTTGTAATGTCCCAAATGATAAATTTGCTAGATATTGCTTCAAAAAATTTAGCCGTCAATTTAAATAAACCATGAGCACAATTTTGAACCACAAAATCAACAGCAACTGGAAACATATTTCGCTATTGAAGAAATAACAAGACAAAATATGCAAAAGAACTCAGCGTTATTTTATTAATATAGATAGTAAATGCAATTACTGTAATGGATGAGAGAATGGCCTCCCACAAATATCTGCTACAAGTTGAAACTGGGCATCCAAAATCTAAACTGAAAATAATAAGATACAACCTGTGAATTCTGGATGAATTCTCCAAGGAGAGAGATGGGTCCTCGCCCACTCTCACTCAATCACTCGAGGGTTTCCATCTTGGGGCTGTTGTTGAAGCTAGGAACTCACGGTTCTCCAAACCTCTCCATAAGAAAATATCACAACTCTAGGATGTCTCCAAATGATCTCTTCCTCCTCTTTTATAGATATGATGGATAGATCTCCATGCCAGTAGAAGCATCTTATTTTATTATTTTATTATTATTATTATAGAAGCTCATGCATTGACTTAATCTTAAGTGATTTTTAATTTTATTTTATTCCACTTAAGTCACTTTTGGCCATTTTCCTCCAATTAATTATTTTTCCCCTTTTAATCAAATGACCAATTAAACTCATTTTTTTAATCTGGCAAAATGGTAAACCACCCACCATACTCTCTTCGGCCACTAGAAGTCACTTTTAAGCATTCCATCCTGTATATATTCTAGTTTCAATTCCAACGAGGTACTACACTGAGGTATTTCATCAAATATTCCTCATGGAATGCCACCTCAAGCAATTTTCACATGTCCACTATAGAGGCACCTGCAAACCGATACCAAGATCCCATATGAACCTGTTATGAATAAAATATATATAAATAATAATAATAATGAATAATTCCCCAATGGGGGTGAGAACCGAGACTAACGGGATCGTCGGGCCCCCAAAGGAGTGACTAATGGGTCGCTGGGGAGGGTCGTACCTCTCAGTCCCCTCTTCCTATACGGAGGAGGGAATGGCGTACAGGAGCCTTAGATTTCAAATATGTGAGTATTTACGTTGCATCGGGAACGAGGAGCGATAACGGGTTGATAGGCAGGATGAGGAAGGTGCCGAGATTTTGTTTCAGTGCTCAAGTTTTACGGTGGAACTATACTTGGCCTCCTACTCAATGACGAAAGAGGCATCATAGGTGCAATAGAATTGGTGGTTTCTTGATTTTCTTCGGGGAATTATGGTTTGCTATATACAACGGAGTCCATCTCCTTGTTTTTCTTGGGCCTTGCAGGGCCGGACTGGGTTGGCAACCATTCTGTGAAGGTAAATGTTATTTTTAGTTCATTTGGGATGAGGAGCGTTTATGTAGAAGTTATCACTGCCATTGTGAGGGCGGCGATTGGGAGGCACCAAGCTTTTGGAGGACCGTCGTCCTCCTAATAGTCAGCTCTGTACAGTGGAGTGATAGGTGTGGCGGGCAATGTGAAGGTGGTGTTATCAACGATGGTCGAGCGGACTCCCCGGGCTCCAAGAGAGCAACCCTATCTCACGGTTGGCACAATTTTATCTGGGTTCTGCAAGACGAGGACAATCTACTCCTGCTTCCACCTTCTCCCCGAACCCTTTCTGGGTAGACTGACGTGTGGAGCGGTGGAGCTACCGTCGCGCGTTGGAGCAGGTGCAAAACCTTGAGTTCTATCTGGTGGACAGGTGGGCAACAATTCAATTTAGCAGACGAGGCAACACCCTCGATCGAATTGGGCGTGCATGGGTGGCAGCAGATGGACCCTAATCCTCAATGCCGACGGTCTATCTTCTTGGTGAAGTCAGGGACGGGGAGGGAGGAGGCCCTTGCATTGGCAACCATGGTGGATGGAAGCAAGAGAAAACTGGTGGGCAAGGCTTGAGGTGTAGGGACTGGAGCGCACAGAAGGCGAGGTGGTGGACTTTGCAGTGGTCGACGCCCGACCTCTCGAGGAGGTGGTAGGAGTCGGGAGTAGCTAACTCAGTGTTGCAGCAATGGCAACATGAAGACATACCACACTAGTAGCAATAATCGGACTCTTGGCTCTTGGAGGGGTGGTGGGCGCAGGAGAGCTCATGCAGCTCAAAACAATGGTCGTTATGGCACCCCGAACCCATAGGGATTACAGCACTTAATCCAATCCTTGGTGGACCGGGTAGATGTGGTAAAACAAATCAATCGGGAAAAGCATGACGAGCTAATCGCAACATTGGATCGCATGCATTACTTCTAGTGCCAAGTCAGGGAACGAGTGGTGGTAGACTGGCGAGGACAAAACCATCTAGCGGAGAAAGTGGAAAAGTTGGCGAATTGGATGGCACGCTTCGAAGGGCATGCTCAATGCAACTTCCATCCTCCGCCTCCTCCAGGAACTGCTCCAGATAACCCAGCTTCTGTCACCTCAGACAATTAGTATGCTAAGTTACCAGAAAACGGATACGGGAACGGATACGGATACGGGGTTTGAAACAGATACGGCAAATTTTCAAAAAATCTGGATACGATACGGCAGGAAACGACACATAATATATATATATATATATATATATTAAAAATAAAAAATTCATATTATCATTCATATTTCAGAATCTAAATTATCATCTATGATCTATCATGATTCATGATTCATCATCATCAATTCAAGTTTCAACAAATGCCATACGGCATAAACATTCAACATTGCCATCATCATTAACGATTGTTATAGCATTCACGATTCAAGTTTCAAGTTTCAAGTTTCAACATATCATCAAGTTTTTGTTTCAAATTTCAAACATCAAGCTATCAACATGACAAGTTACACAAACACCATCATTACCAAAACTAATAATGCATACTAATTACTACATATTATGAAAGTACAAAATGAACTATGACTGGCAGTCTACTATCATTACTCATAATTCATATGGTTGTTCAAAAGTTTAAAAGTTAAAAGTTAAAACACAATCATAAATTACATTTACATATCATCAAATATGTCTTCATTCATGCCACTATAATGTTCCACTTCCACATCCTCTCTAGAAGTGGCACTGGGAACATTGCTGCCATGTCCACTTGAAGATCCACCTATTCCCAGTGATGGCTCCGAATCAAACAAACTCATATGAGACATGGCATTCAATGTCATATCCAAGTCAGGCAACTCTGATTCCACGTCCCATAATTTGGTGGGCCCAAATTTGTATTTATCTCTCTTGTGTGACAGAAGGCGAAGGTTTGAATGTATGTACACTAGTTCCTCAGCCTTCTTAGAGCCCAATCTGTTTCGCTTCACTAAATGGATGAAGCCGTATGTATTCCAGTTCCTTTCTGCTGAAGAAGAACTAGCAACCTGTGACAAGACCTTGATGGCCAATTTTTGGATATGTGTAAGTGCCCCACCATAGAAGTTCCACCACTCAATTGGACTCAATCTACTCTTGTCCCACATACACTCAATATCACAACCCCAACCCTCTGATCCCACAAAATGAGAAAACTGTGCACGAATCCGAAGCCCAATTTCAGGATCTACATAAAGCTTTCTAAAAGCATTTTTAAATCCTTCTGCAACTTCTGGGTCTTTGTTTGGTGCGCTTCTTTATGGATCACGTAGCAACTCTGCAGCATAATATTTTGGATTCAGTGCATAGGCTAAAAGGTGCAATGGGTTGCTCACCTTGTTCCACCTTTTGGTCAATATATCTTTTACTTCTCTGTAAAAGATTTCATCTGGGTCATTCTCCTTGGCATTTATAACCAACCTTATCTTCTCTGTAAAAGATTTCATCTGGGTCATTCTCCTTGGCATTTATAACCAACCTTATCTTCTCTATCATGGAATCAATGCCCTCATACACCTCTCCCAGATTAGGCATATCTGTGTCAAACATACGGAGCAAATCCACAATTGGCTTAGAAATGCCAAGAGGTACTCCACCTTATCCCACCATTCATCATCAACAACCAATCGTTTCATTGCTTGTGCTCTATCAGATTGGGATTGCCTCCATTGATTCCAAAGAGAACTGCATACCATTGATTGTAATGCATCTTTCACCTGCATGAGCCTTGTTAAGACTATGATGTGAGAAGCAAATCAAGTCTCAGCAACCTGCAGGTGTCAAATTGCCAATGTTTCAAATTTCAATCAATTTGAAAAATCATAATTTGATTGAATAACCTATTATGATTTACGAATCATGACATTTGAGAATCCAATTTAGATATTTGAATTTAGAGTCAAAAATTAGAATTTATGAAATAGTTAATAAACTTTAAACTTTAAAGTATAGGTACCTTAAGGAGCTCCAACTTAGCAAATTCCCTGTAGATGCCTTGGGACATGTGGTGGTTTGTGATAAAGGCTTGAATTTCTTTGGCCTCTTCAAATATTTTTCGAATCCACTCAATTTGCTTCCCCAACTTGCTCAACATGAGGTTCAATGAATGCACAGCACAAGGGGTCCAAAAAATGTGTTGATATTTGCCTTCAACAATTAGGCCTGCTGCTCTACACACCGTTGCATTGTCAGTTATTACTTGGACAACATTTTCAGACCCCACCAATTCAATTGCTTCAATCAAGATGTTAGCAATGAATTGAGAATCTTTCATCTGCCCCTCACAATCCACTGCCTTCAAAAACATTGCCCCATGTGGGCTCTGAGCAATCACATTGATCAAAGGCCTATTTCTTTGATCTTTCCATCCATCAGAAATGATGGACACCCCTGAAATGAGCCATGAATCACGAATGAGGGCTAATTTAGCCTCCAAATCTAACTTTTGAGCACTCAACAATGTGGTGCGTATCTTCTCATATCTAGGGCTCTTGTACCCTCTTGGGGCTTCATTCAAACATTTTACCATCTTTGCCCAGTAAGGAGATCGCACAAGGTTAAAGGGAAGGCCATTTGCATAAATGCATTGGGCTACAGCTGCATCTGCTATCTCTCGAGCATCATTATTAAAACTCTTCTCAAGCGGTCCCAAATTTGATCGCTTTGACCCAACAATTCCATGAGAATAAAGTGGAGGCTTTGATGAAGATGCTCCCAACCTTGTTGAGTGTTTTAAATGGGAGGTAGGATTTGCTTCATTTGCTTTAGCATCTGCCTCGTCTTGTTCTCTCTGATATTTTGCAATTTTTACCTTGCTTAAACCATTTCCATCTCTCCCATTCTCTTTAGGTGGGCCACTACATATTCGAACCCCATTGTTTCCTAACCCAAGCAAATGTTAACCCGTGTGTATGACCCCTTAAACTCCTTTTTACACTCACTGCAAACCCATGCCAATGATCCACCTCCTTGGATCTTCCCAACAGTAGTTAAATATTTCCAAAGTGGTGACTTTAGATCAACTTTATGGGTTGATTCAGTTTCCTGTGCCACTTCCTCTACCTCATGAATCGCTGAACTTGAAGTTGCCATGAATGATGATGATGTAAATGAAACTGAAAAAATAAATAAAAAAAAATAAAATAAAATAATAAATAATATAATAATATAAAATAATAAATATAAATAATAAATAATAAATAAATAAATAAAAATAAAAAATTGACAAATATCAATCTCAGATATGTATTTAAAAAAATTTATTTGGTCATTTCTGGATGTTAATAAAATTATATCATCTCTATAAACAAAAACTGTGGACAGAATTTTCAAACCCAGGTCAGTCTAGAAAGTGCTGAGTTAGTTTGGTAATATTGGTATACTTTTAGTGAACGTTTTTCAATTTTTGATGTTATGAAAGCTCCATCCATCTCTCATTGGGAAGTTGTTGTTCATTGCCACTGAGAACTCAATTCATATACCCAACTGGAAATCTAAGTTACTGTTTAAAAAAGATAGCCTTGTTATGAGGGTAAATAATTTTTTTAAGAATTGTGACAAATATTTGTTATGCCTACAAGGCTACAGGCCCTACACTTTGAAAAGACAAAATTTAATTTTGACCTTCCCTTCACACAAGTTCTGGTCTTGTAAATATTATTTTGCTGCAAGAGTTATGTTCTTATTCTGCTATACAGGGGATGCTATAGAAGTTGGGCATCTATAAAAACGACCTGGAAATGTTCTAACTTCTACTCCAGTGATTATTGTTTCTCACAACCCAAATAATAAATTCCTCCAGCTGGACACTTTCAGGCAAAATCTAAGTGTCTGTCCTATGATTTCTAAACAGGTAATTATTATTAATTATTTTTGGGGATATAAGTCTTAAGAGGGTTCATAAACATAAATGATTTCACTGCCTAATCCGAGCCTGTCTGAAGCAACTTTAATTGGTTTTCTGTGGCACTTTTCGTTGGTGATCTAAGCCTTGATCCAAGTCTGTCTAAGGCAGCTTTGTTTTGATATTTAAGGCCCTTTCGGCCCTCCAAGCCAGCTTACTGTGGTATATTTCGGGGTGACTCTCTAAGGCACAAATCTTGGACAGCCTTATGGACTTCTGTGGAGTGATTCAGACCAGGCTTAAGGCCGTGTTCTTAAAGGAGTTCTTTGGGTCAAAATTTCGCATTATCTTGGGGAGGTTTCTTCAAAGTTGAATATAACCTCTAATGATGTTGATATAACATTCAAGAAATAGATCAATAATATTCCATACAAGGATGGGTTGAAGAAATAGTTCAACAGCAGCAGTGTGAATGGAAAATCAAAGGTGGTTTGCAGAATAATGTATTTTACTGATCAGAAAGATTGGTATACTAAGCACATCCATTTCTTATTTTTATTGTCTTAAGTGGTGTAGAGTATACAAAGTTGAAGGCAGGGGAAGCGTGCAAGTTCAGATGAGAGGTAACCTGTAACAGTTTCCTGTTTAGTGATTTCTACTATGTCCTTTGTTTGCAGAATAATCTATTTTCCATTAGTTGGATTATGAAGCATAGTCCACATTTAGATGTTGTCTTCAATAAGAATAGTTGTTTTATTGTGGACAAAAATAGTTGACAGATGATACTTATGGCTAAGCAGCATGTTCATCAAGTTTTATCTACTGATTTTCATGAAGACAAAAAGACCCTCAGAGAAGGTGAAGATGACGCAGAATGATGCTTCTTTAGAGAAACAAACGCAAAACTTTGACATGGAAGACAGGTTCTACATCGACAGTGGAAAAGCCAACTATCCAATGAACATCCGCTCTCATCTAGTTGATAGCTCTAAAGTTTAAACAAAAGCTTGATGACATGACTTGTTCTTCATCAACCTTGCTGAATACAGTCGAAACTTGAAAGATAGAGAGAGTCGAGACAAAGATAGTGTACCAACGATGCCGGCAGGTTCGTAAGGCTCAGCGGCGGCAGTGAAGTTGTGAACTCAGCAAACTCAGCTCAGTGGCGGCAGTGTCTGTGAACTCAGCGTTCAGCGCTTTATCGTTTAGGAATTAGGTTAGGGTAGAGTGAAATAATGAAACTATAAACCGTGAGTCGTGACCCGTAATTAAAACATCAAAACTTAACTTTTTAAATTGTGAAAATCTGTTCCCGGCGGGCAAGTATCAGCAACCAGAAACGTTTTGAAAATTTGAAAAAACGTATCCCGATTTTCTGAGACGTATTTTTTTTTTTAAACGAGAGGTTTTTTTCATGAAAACGCCTGAAAAACGGCTAGGAAAAAAACGGCCCGTTTCCAAATCAGAAAACAGCACCAAAAATGTTTTTCCCCCATTTTTTTGGCGTTTCTGCTGTGCATACGTATCAAAAACGTAAAACGCAGTTTTGGGTGTACAGGGAGCCGTTTCCGGTAACTTAGTTAGTATGTCCTCTGGTTTTCTTTATGTTTTGTTTGTCTATTGGAGCCTATGGCCCTCTCCTTTGTGGACACTGTTATTGGCATCTCTTTTGTATTTTTTCCACCTTCTACAGAATTTGGTCAACAAACCCGGTCGGGGTGAGACCACATTCTTTTTGAAGTATCAGATATATATCTTTTTTTTTTTCTGAATGAATAGAATGTTGACTTACAAAAAAAATAATAATTAATTAGTGGTGAATAGACATGTCTCTAAAAACATGACCTTTTGTGAAAAGGTACCTACCTGCCTAGGTATATAAGTAGTCCCTCACTCTCATTTGTAATCATCTCCCTTGTATTCAAATATTCTTATATATAAATTACTTGTCCTACAATGGATGTCTTTGTCATTGAAGTATTGTAAAAGATTATTGCAAGTTACAAACTTTGTTCTTTACATTAATATCAGAGCATTTCTCTAAGCATACAAACTTTGTTCATTACATTGGTATCAAAGTTGTTCGATCCTCTGGCTGCTCAACTGTTCCACAGAGTCAGTTTGCTCTGACCTTTGGCCATCAAGTATTTGTCAAATTGATTGTCGAGCAAATGAGGCTTTTAGCCACACAAGTATTTGGAGGTTCTCCAATCTACTGTCAGGTCTTTGGACATAAAAAAAGAGAGAGAAATAAATAAATATTAGGTTATAAAAAAATGAATTCAAAAAGAGTTAAAAAAGAAGAAATTATTTTAAAAATAATAAAGCTCCCCAAAAATACATAATAAGATATATTTTTAAAAATTATAAATACTAAAAGTCAAAAAAAATAACGATACAAAAAAAAAAAAGAATTTGAAACCACAAAAATAAAAAATAAAAATAAAAAAGTACGGACTGAAGGTCACAACGGTTGCCATAATCATTGCCGCATCCACACCATTGTACACAGACGCAGTGTTGCGTGACAGACGACTGCCTGTCATACCAAGTTATCGTCCAAACATCGCTGCAAGCTCCTCCTCTAGCCACGACTTCCTTCCTTGTCATCTGCTGCCTTCGATCCTCTGCTACCACTCTAACAATAAAAAATTGTCGTTCTACCATTTAAAATAAAATTCTAACCGTCTATTTTGTCTTAATCATCTGTGAAATCTCGTTGTAACCTAACAACCAATTGTTGCCAATCTGTGGTTTCCATACTAATTTATGTTTATACATATCACACATTCATATGCTGACATCTGTTTCATCTGAACGAGATTCGCCATCAAATTCAAGGATCCTGACTAATAGTTAATATCTTGTCATCATATTATTAAGGTATAATTTTGGGCAAGTGAATAAATAAGGAATTCTTGAAATATTGTGTTCCTAATTAAGCACCCTTTCAATCACCTAACTAAACAAAAAAACAAAAAAAACATGCCTATTCAATTACCAAATTAAAAAAGGTTACATAATCCAAAAAATAATTAGTTTAAAAGCTTATATCAAAGTGAAGCTATATTAAAGTTTAAAGGTTATATACAAGTTAAAAATAAATAGAAAATATTAATATAATATTTAAGTTTACAAAAGAAGTCAATTGAGATAATATTTAAATATTATTTCTTAAAGTACAAAAGTGGTACTCAAGGTTGCCCAAGCCCAAGGCCAAAAAGCTAAGAGTTGAAATTTGTTATATAAGGTTTATCAAAATTTTATAAGGGGAAACCTTAAAGATTAATTGAGAATAGTAAAAAGCCTTAGAGTAGCCAATTAAGTAATTATAAGTTTATAAAGTGAGTTATAAGGTTCAAAGCATTTTCTAGAAAGAGTTTATAAAATAGGAAAAAGAATATTATTATAAAAATTAGAAAGGGTTATTGTTAACCCTAATTTCATCTTAAAAAAAAACAAATGGGTAGTTCAAAAATGAGCGAAGAAACTATGGATTCCATACAAAATTCTACATTTTGGACCAAATGTCTACTTTGTCGAACATAATTTGAGTATTCGTTGTTATTTAAAAATCACATAATCCACACACGCGAATTAAAAGATTAAAAGAACAACTCATAGAACTTCATCAAAAAAATGAGGCATCAGAAAAGAAATATAAAAATCTCGAAGATCAGCTTTATGAAGAATTAACATAAAATAACGAAAAAAAATTGCGTCTAAGGGACAATAGTCAAAAATTACTTGCAAAGGTTAAGAAGGCCAAGGCTACAAAGCAAAAAATAGAAGAAGAAAATGAATGTTTCGAAAAAAAATTCAACAAGAACCTATCAAAGAAGGAAGAAGAAAATTTGTGCTTAAAAGACCTTAATCAAAGGTTATTAGCGCAAATTAGAGGTTTAAAAGTTGAAAAGGTTGAACGTCAAAACACTGAAAATAAGCTTGATGAATCAAAAATTGAACTCTTACGTCTTAGAAATCATAATCAAAATCTACTCATTCAAATTAAGAAGCTTAAGAATGACAAGAAATCATTGAAAAACAAATTAGAAGAAATCATCATGAAAGACATAACGAAGTCTTCAAATGTAACCGTCCAAGTTGAAGAAAACGGAATGAACATTGATCCAGTTGTTAGTGTCGGTCTTGAGCCCTCCATCGGTGATCAATAGCTCTTTGCATATGCATATGTAGGTGTCTCATCAGCATCAGTTTTGCATCCCGTTAGGCATGCCATAATACTGTTCGAGGAGCTGGTCTTGATCCCTTCTTGGCTTTGCTGGAATCAGGTCATATCATTTGAAAAAACTTGTGTCACACTTGCTTCAGTCTTGTCTTGAAATCCCAAGTCTAGGTCTAGGGTTTCGGTCAAAATCATTGCAAGGTCATGAGTCTAAAGTCCAAAAGTCCCCAGCAAGCCAGAAGGAGGTTTGTAATTATGGTCTATTGATATTTTCATCTGCTACAGCTCATTTATACCTTGGATTTAAAAACTCTGTTTTTAAACCCAAGGTCATGTGAAATTTGCAAAAATAAGGAAAATCTTCATAAATCTTCAGAATGCCGGCAACAACCTTGGTTTCCTCCTCAAAATCCATCAGAGAATCAACCTGCAAAAAGAACCAAGTGAAAACACTCAAAAGATCAATTTCAGGCAAAGTGAAACTTAAAAAACAGTGTTAAATTAATTGCCAAAACATGCAACATTTGAAAGTGGGTTTGATGTTTTAATTTTTTTTCAATGTGGACCTATAAAAACTAAAAAGCCCTCTTCATGGCCTCATTATGCATTTGCAAACCTGCAAGACACAAAGAGAAACAGAGAAAGGCGATTTTGCAGCAATTTTGGTCATTTCTGGAGGAGCGACTAGTCGAGTTGGAGGTGCGACCAGTTGGGCAGGTGCGATTAGTCAGAGCTGCTCCCACAGTGTAATTTTTGAACTGGTGCGACCAGTCAGAGAGGTGCAACTAGTCGAGTTGGAGGTGCGACTAGTCGAGCTGGGTTTGCCAGAAACTTGCTAAATCACTCAAATCGCCCTCCCAAACTGCTAAATCGACCAGGTAGGCTCTAAATTCATCCATGATGGCAAGTGATAATTGAATGATGATGTGTCTAATGGTTTTCCTTTTCAAAAATTTGCAAGAGAAATGGTGAAATTTAGCTGTTGTTAATGTAGGCAAATGTGTTAGGGTTTGTTTGTTTTTCAAGGTTAAATCCCTCTCATCCCATCCTTGTTTCCTTGTCAAATAAATTCACAAGTGTTGCAACATGTTTGTCTTATTATTTCATTTATTTCGTTTGCAAGAAATACAAGGTTCCCATCCCATATTCCTACTAAATCTTTCCCTTCCCAAATTTCTTCACTAAACCCTAATACCCTTCACATTCCAAACAAACCCTAAAATGCCTTTCTCCTTCCCACAGCAAGCAAATTAAATGGACCTACAGCAAGGAAATAAAACAAAAGAATAAAAAATATATATATATATAAAAAATTGATGTGAAAAGAAAAATAAAAATAAATTGCCAAAATGACCCAAATATAAAAAAAAAAAGATATGGTTGGGTATATAAAAAAAAAGAGAGGCAAGCTACTGTTATGAGATTTAAAAAAGAAACATTAAAGAATGCAGTTGTGTATATATTCAGAATGGACATATTGCTGTGGTTATGATATGCAAAAATAATGTTGTTGTGTATTCCTAAACCAAAACTCTGTTTTCCCTTTTGAAGAATGAAATCCCTTTTTCTCTGTGTGATAAAAATATAAATGAAGCCCTTTTTCCCTTATCACCAAATGTATATGAATTCCTTTCAGATAACAGAGTTTGCTTCATTAAAGTGTTGTCCCATACTCCTGTCATAACATATGTTCTTTCCCTTGGTCCCTATCGTACATGGTTTTGTTGCAAATGATTTCTTAAAAATGATGAGATGATATGTGTTACATTTTGTGAATTTTCCCTAAAAATCCCTGTTTTTATTTCCCATTCCTTATTAAAAATCCCTCCCCTAACATTTCCCTTATGATTTTTTTCCCCTTGAAAACAACATACTTCTCAGCATCTTGCAGGCAGAGGCAACAGTTCTATTTACCTTTCAGCTTGCTCATCTTGTTCCAAAACCATGTCAGACACCGAGAGTTATGAGCCTAGCGATGACCATTCATCATCTATAGAGGTGGTGGTACAGCAGAGGTTTCCTAAGAAAGGTGGTCACCATAGGAGACAGGAACCTACTTCTTTGGCAGCATTGCAGGCTTGTCCTTTGGCAATGAATGGTTTTCGGTACATGTCATGTTTTCAGTTCTGTGAGAGGCTTGCTCACATTCAGCATCATAGCGAGTTGGCACATTTATTTGTTTTGCACTTTCATGATGGGCAGGTCACTCTTGCAGGGGTGAATTTTGTGCTATCTCCAGAGATGATTTCAAAGGCTACCGGGATACCGAATGTAGGAGAAGTGTGGCCCAAGCGCAAATTGCTGGACTTCATCTTTTTTGAGCCATATGTCAGGCCCTCATTTGTGAGCCACTTGTTAGGGGTCTTTCCTTCGAGATTCCTCCGGGCGGAGTATGCTTCGATCATGAGGCTTATCATGCAGTACTTTACATGTGAGGGAAGATTCTCACAGGTCTCCTCTTGTCATATTCGCATGTTGATGCACTTTACCAGGGTGAGGATGATGAACATCCCGGTTTTCTTCTGCCAGGACATTCAGAAGATGTCATCCATATTTCAGAGGCAGACCCCAGCCCAGCAGCATAGGAGTCTGTACCATCATGGTCTCATTCAGCTTGTTGTTTCCCATCAGTTGAGGCAGCAGGGTATTTCATGGGCAGACTTCATTTCTCATGAGGTCTTTACAGCGCCATCACGGTCTCAGCCAGAGCCACAGAACATTCATGAGGAGGGAGGTCCATCATGCCAGACAGAGATTATGGTGCCGACACATGTTGTTTCCCCACTACAGTGTACATATCAGAGAGGTCATAGGACCTTGTTTGCAGCAGCTCGACGAGTATTTTCT